>JASDQU010105172.1:241705-268171 GCA_032191745.1 Picea mariana
AACCCTTTAGCCATCCTTGTGTAAAGAGAGATACAAAGAAAAGAAGTTGGAGGACATTTGAAGAGGAGCCCAGGATCAGCATTCGCAGAGCAGTGGTTGGTTTCGACATTGTAAGTTGATTCATTAAAGTTAATAATAAAGATATGCTTTTCCTATCCCACTATATGAGTTCTTCATAGTTCAGTAAATATATGTTTGAATCTCTAACCCATTAGTCTGTAGGTAAAATGCATGTGTAGTTTGTTTCTTGTTTTGTATGCAGGTCAGCCTTGGGAGGAGAGCTGCTAACAAGTGATCAAGCATGAAGAAGGATCAACATCGACCATCTGGAACAAGGTATGTTGGTCTAACCATGTATTTTCTGAAAATAAATGGGGATTAGGTCTGGGGACGAAGGTAGAAAGTAGGTTTCTTTTGGTCATATCTGCATGCATAATATAACGCTATTTGCTAGTCCGTAGGGGAATTTCCCACCACATAGTTCGTAGGGGGATTTCCCACCACAACACCAATGCACCTATTACTTTCATGTGGTTGATGAATATTGTTCTTCGACCTTATATTTGTAAGTTTATTGTCATTTATTTTAATGACATCCTAGTTTTTAGTAAAAACAAAGAAGATCACTTACAACATTTAAAAATTATATTGGATGCATTAAGAAAACATCATCTTTATGCAAAATTGAAGAAATGTAGGTTCCTGCAAGAAAGCTTGGTATTTCTGGGGTTTTTCATCTCAACAGAAGGAGTCAAGATGGATTCAGAGAAGGTCGGAGCAATTTTGGAGTGGCCTAGTCCCATGAGCATAACAAAGGTAAGAAGTTTTCATGGGCTGGCCACCTTTTATCAAAAATTTATTTGAAATTTTAGCAATATTCTAGCACCCATAATAGATTGCACTAAAAGAAAGACATTCATGTGGACCAATGAAGCTAAGGAAAGTTTAAAGTTTCTAAATAAGAAGGTAACTGGGGCACCTATATTAGCCTTACTATATTTTGATAAAGTATTTGAGGTACACTGTGATGCTTCACATGTAGGCATTGGAGCTGTACTTAGCAAAGCAGGTAGACCAATTGCATTTTTTAGTGAAAAGTTGAATGAGGTAATAAATAACTACTCCACATATGATGTAGAATTTTATGCAATTGTGCAAGAAATGCGACATTGGAGGCATTGTTTAGTGCCGAAGGAGTTTGTGTTATTTACCTATCATATTGCATTAAAATATGTAAACACCCAAAATAAATCAAATAGTAGACATGAAAAACGAGCCTCTTTCTTACAAGGCTACATCTTTGTCATGAAGCACAAATTAGGAAAACAGAATCAAGTTGCAAATGATTTGAGTTGGCGCATTGTTCTTTTGACAACCATGGAAAATCAAGTAATCGGGTTTGCTGAATTGAATGATCTCTATGCATATGATAATGATTTTTGGGATATTTTGGAACAATTGAAGAATCCAATCACTGGGAACGTGGATCTTATTCAGGGTGAATATTTTATGCAAGATGGCTACATGTTCAAAGCAAAACAACTATGCATTCCAATTGGTTCTATGAGAGAAAATATTGTTAGAGAAATTCACAGTAGTGGTTTGGCAGGATATTTTTAGAAAGGAAAAGATGCTAGCCTTAATTGAAGAAAAGTATTACTAGTCAAAGATGAAAAAGTATATAACTAGGTATGTGGTATGGTGTAGGATTTTTCAAATGTCTAAAGGACACTCACAAAACACAGGGTTGTATATGCCATTACCAGTGCCGATAGGCCCATGGATAGATCTCATCATGGACTTTGTGTTGGGTCTCCCAAACACACAACGACGTAATGATTATATTTTTTTGGTTGTTGATGGGTTCTCTAAAATGGATCATTTCATTTCTTACAAGAAAACTTATAGTGATGCATCGAGGGTGGAATAATTGTTTTTTTTAGAAAATATTAGATTGCACGGGGTTCCAACAACCATTACCTCTGATAGAGATACTCAGTTCTTGGGTCATTTTTGGAGGAATTGATGGAAGAAAACGGGGACTAAATTAAAGTTCAGTAGTGACTATCACCCCCAAACTGATGGGAAAAATGAGATAGTAAATCGATGTTTGGGAAACGGTTACAGAGCATTGTTGGAGAGAATCCCAAGCAGTGGGATATGGATTTACCTCAAGAAGAATTTTCCTACAATAGTTAAGTGAATAGTTCTACAGGTAAATCTCCATTTCAGGTTGTTTACGATAGAAATCCTATGGGTCTGCTATATTTGGTGCAACTACCACTTGGGGATAAGATAATTGATGATGGGGAAGCATTTGAAGAACACATTCAACAATTGCAACAACATGTGAGACAAAAACTGCAAGCTAGTAATGAATAGAAAAAATTATTAAATATGCTCACTGACGATACCAGTTATTCAATGAAGGTTATTTGGTGATGTTTTATTTATGGAAAGAGAAGTTTCCTAGAGGAACCTACCACAAATTGAAGTATAAGAAAAATGGTCCTTGCAATATTCTCAAGAAAATTAATGAAAATGCTTATAAGGTCAATTTACCAACTGATATCGACATTTCCCCTGTGTTTAATGTTTCTGGATTATATATCTTCCATGGGGATGATCTGGGTGATGACAATGAGGCAGAGGTGGATTGGCAACATGTCATTCCGAGCAAAAAAAAGGAAAATATTGCACATATTTTAGATAAGAATACCCTTCATACTCGACAAGGCCAATACAACTGATATCTGGTCCAGTGGGAAGGTGTAACACCAACAAAGAGTACATGGATGATATAGGGGGACTTGCTGAACCTAGATCCCATTAAATGGCAGTAGTTTGAAGACAATAACTTGCAAGAGTTGTGCTCTTTTCAACAAGAGGACAATGATGCAGGGATTTCCGAGGGTCATAACTTTTGACTCGGTTATCTGTTTGGGCTGAAATTTTACTAGAAGTTGTGTCTCAAAGAGTTCACTTTCATGCCAATCTAATCCTTTAGATAGGAAGTTGTTTCGACACTTTTCCAGGGCCAAATTCCTTCATATAAGGCCTCAAATTGGGGTTTTAGTGTTTTTACGAGAATTTTTAAATTAGTAATTATAATTTATCTCTTAGTTTATGCACCTAATCAGAAAAGAGAGTTGACATATAATGTCACTCTAGTTAGATTTGAGTTATTGGTAAGTTTTAGAGTCATGCGAGAATTTCCTAAAATTAGTTGTTTTTCTAAAATTTGTCGTTTTCGAAAATCTCATACAGCAGTTATAAGGGGTTGAACTTCCATTGTAATAGTTAGGATGGAGAAGGAATAAAAGAGAGTTATTTTCCATTATCGTTTGGTTGCGTGGTTTTTTAGATCTCATGAATGAATTAGAGTTTATTGGATACATCATTAGTCCATAGGAAAACAAGCATTCTTACAGTCCATGTGAATAGCATACATCCCACTTGAAGTAGTTCACAACAAAGAAAACTTCACACGTAATTTTTCTTTCTTGCAGAAAATAGGCCCTCAGGGTGTCTCAATATTCATTAACAAAGTATAAGTTCTTGAATTAGTTCTTGGATATATACTGTGCTTGAAGAACCTCTACAAAATGGGCATCTTCCCCCTTTTATACAATAATTTGTAACTCATGAGTGACTCTTTGTATTCTTCTTTAAAGAAGCCATTACAAAAAGTGTTAATTTTCCTCTTTCCTAGTGACAAGTGTACAATGAAGACAAAATTGAATTTGGTTGAGAAAAAAAAAATGAAAGGTAGGTAATAACAATTTTTTATTGCTATTTTGTCTATATTCAAGAAATTTTTCCCCTAAGGTATGCTATCCACACTTCTATCTGATCATACAAAGATTTGATTCTATGGTATGATAGTTCTTCCAATGTTGCATTATGTATAGTTATATTTGAGGGTGCTCATATCCTTTAAAAATGTTTCCATGAAATATTGTATCATGGTATGCAATTTGATGGGCTATAGGAGATGCTTCTATATCATATCCATGGTAATTTTGGTGGCTGCTTTGATTACTGATCTTCTATGATTTGTGTTATCTACCAATTCTTTCATGACCATATTTTTATCAAGCTCATCTAATTGGGGTAGTTAGATGCCTTTATTTAACTCCTACATGACCTTGTGTAGTTTAAAGCATACAACCATTGATTTGGTGACCTCTTTATCTTCTCTTTTCTCAGTGTGTTGGAAACAATCTAGTGAATACAAATATGTCTTCCTCTCCGAGGTTGATGGTCAATATAGCTCAACTAGTGCATCAGGATTCTCTGTAATCCACCTGTCAATATCATTGTTTCCTTCTCGGATCATGTTGAACTGGGTAATTTTTGCTTGTATTTCACTATTTTTCTCTATGTTTGTGGTAGCTTCTTGTTGGAAGAGGTGTAAGTGAGCATATATGTCTATAATGGCCTCTTCTATTTCTTTCCTAACTTTCTCAGCACTGGCTTTGAAACTCTGCATATTGCTTTCATCAACTCTTACTTGCTAGAGTCTTTCTTCTAGCTACCCGATTCTTTCCTCTTTCTCTTGATTTTGCTAGAACAACCTTCTAATATTGTCTTCATTAGAACTCATGAATGTGGTGCTAGCTATGGGATTTTCCCTAACATCCCTTGTTATAAGGACTTGTGTGAGGATTGAAATTGGCATCCCTTGATTTGTTGGCACTTTCTTCACTTGTTTTTGCATGATCTTCCCAGTCTTGCTGTCATAAGTGAATCTTCTTAGATTTAGGAATTCACCCACTTGAAACGGGGCCCAGAGTCCTAGTCCTGGATTTTCTAATGGTTCCTTTTTGCTGGTGTCCATTGTTGACACTTCTTGGATATCAATATCCATCAATTCAATGCGATCATCTCTCGTGTCATCACCTTTGTTTCGTCTCTCTTCACCACCCTCTTTCTTCGTCGCTTCTTTGGATGCCTTTTCTGGAACTTCTCTTCCTTTTGCTACTTCTTTTTATACTATCTCTTTCTTCTCAATCTCCTTTCATGCCGCTTCTTTTGCTTCTACCTCAACCTTGTATTTATTTGCTTCAATCTTTCACTTTTTCTTGGAAGCATCATTCCTCTTCTTAGATACTTTTTCTTTATCTCCCCTTTTCTTTTTTTTGGGGGCTTCCTCTTCTTATGTGGAAACTAAATGTATAGAGATGGAAGGGGTGGATGACCTCTCCATTTCTTTTTCTATTTCTTTCCTTTTGGATTCTTCCCTTTCCTTTTCTTCATCTGCGATTCTACCTATGGGTTGGACTAATCTGTTGAAGATAATGTCATCATAAGTACGTGCATTGAGATGCACTTCTTCTTCATCCCAGAGGTCTGTTGTGTATTCCCATTGAATGCCTATCTTGTTGCAATAATACTCTATGACCCATTTTGGTTCATGTATTCTAAATATTTCTTCTCCAAAGTGATAAGAAAGTAGGGTATTCACTTCTTCATGGACTTGTTTGGTATTTGAGAAAAAGTAATTGTTGATGTAGAGTGGTAATGGTGGTCATATAGCCTTATTGGCTCAATATAGAGCTCCTCCCACTCTGCTACTTCTTGGAGAACCAACTTATCTAGCACAAACTATGGGAGAAGGTGAGGATATTTAATGGAACCATATATTTTGATGTAAGTACCATGTTATCAGAGGAACCAATCCCCAATTCTCATGATCATTGCACTTGGTTTGTTTTTCATGCATGGAGGAGGTGTGAAGAATATGAACACATATAAGGGGGCCAAGAAACTTTCACACACTTTTTGTTATTATGTCCAGTATTTATGCTCCTAGAGCACTTTGCAATAGATGTGGATTGGTTGGTCTGAAGGTTTCCACCTCCATTCCATTTTTAGGTACCAATGAGTCACACACATAATGTCCAAAAGGTACTTGGACATGTGAAAACTAGGGAGCTCCCTGGTTGGGATTTTGAGACAACTGTGATAGCTTCTACTAGATTGGCAGACAATATTCCATCCCAGTTGAATGATGCTCCCTTGTTTGCACAATAGTAGATTAAAGGCAGGTACAACAAAGAGAATTGGGATGCGTCTTGTTCTCCATAGAGTCGGCATAACATGGCTACCATGTATTGGTATGGCTTCCTTAAGGAAGTTGTGGGGTAGCCTCCTTTAAGTCTATTTTTGAGCTGATTGTCCGGTTGTACCACTTGGGGCACAATCCCTTAGCAGTGTGCTTGAAATTAGCAAGCAGATTGTTGTCCAGCTTCTTCATTCCTTTTTCAATATGATAATATTTCGCTAAGTCTCTAGGATAGAAAGATGTTATTAGCTCCCCTATAGCATTGCAGATGTGTTTATTTCTTAGGTCTATATGTTTTAGGATCGAAGAGATTGCATCGACGTATGGAAAAAAAACAACACGAGCTACAACTTTGAATATCCATGATTTTCTGATATTTTTGAAGAATCTTAATTCATCCTTATCCTCGACGTCAACAATGTAGTTTTTCTTCTTGAACATTTGGTACACTTTTCCGCATTTGAGTGTTTCTCCTTATGTTTCTAGGACACCATCGATGTCATCATTAATGGTCTCGGCTATCTCTGGGTCATATTCAATCCATTTTCTAGTGCCAAAAGCTTCAATGGAAACTGTCTTGCTAGCCACTTTATTTTTTGGAGACATAAATGTACCTGCAAAGTGACAAACAAATATACTATGAGAGAAAATATTATAACTAATATATGGATTTGGAAAGAAATTGTTTAATTCTTTCATAGTCCATACTTGAGGGATCACTGGTGCTAATGCTGGGTGGAAAGTGATCATCCAAATATGAAAGCATAATAGTAGGCATGGTGAGTAATCTGGTGAAGATTGTGGAAGAAACTGACTCAAAACATGCCCAAAATGTAAAATTGGAGGGTTTGATGTTAACTCCTCTGATGTAAATCGTAGGAGTTGTTAACAAGTTCTCCGATGACAGTTAGGGGAGTTGGTATTAAGGACTCCAAAACATCGGTAGAATTGGTGTGAAGTTTGTCGAGCTAAGGATTTACTAAAGAAAATTGGTGAAGTTAAGATCAAATCCTTCGATGTAAATCATAGGAGTTGTTAACAAGTGTTATGATGTACATCTTCATAGTTAACTAGAAAGTATTTGATATTTCATTGGAAAAGTTGAATTTAAAACCTCTGATATGCATTGAGATGGTTGACGAGAAAGTCATTGACAAGGGTTAATCGACAAAGTTAGTTCTAACTCCTTCAATGCATTGGAGGAGTTAGTATGAACTCATTCGATGAGTCTAAGGAGTTAACGAGAAAATACCCGATAAGACTTGGGAAATTGAAGAAATTGGGGCTGACTTCCCCACAGTCAATTGATGAGGCTAGAGGTAACCTTGTTGACAGTTCTATTTTTAAAGGTGATATTTAACCCAAGTTTGTATTGCAAATATTTCGTTTAGGAAAAGAAAGGGGGGGGAATGACCCTACCAACATCATAAACTTTCTTTTTGGGTAAGATAGAGAAACTTGAGAGAAAGGTTTAGGAACAAGACATGGGATTGTCGTCGATGGTTTTCGACGATGGTTTAACTTAGAGGGGGACATAACAATTTAATGACTTGATAGTGTAATCAGTGTGAGGTCTTGATAGAGGTAGGGGTGACAAAGGTTTTCGTAATGGTTATGGGGATAAAAAACAAGGCTTCGAGGGTGATAAATGAATAGAATGGTAATAAAACTTAGCCCTAGCGTGGGAAAACCCTAACCCTAGATAGACAAAGAAATAGGGAGAGGGATCAAAAGACTACCTGTAGTTTGTGGAAACATGGACGGTTGTGATCGATTGATGATTCCTTGGTTGGGGCTCAACACACTTTTTCTTAGGGAGTATCTTCTTCTCCTTGGCATTTGGTGAGATAGAGGAAAAAGGGGAAGCAACATATTTATAAGTTAGGTGAAGTTAGCATTGAATGTGGGTAGGTGTCATTTAAAATTGATAATGTTGAGGTTAATTCCTCCAATGTCAATAAGAGTACTTAATGGGAAGTCCTTCGATATGCATCGAAGGACTTAGCATGAAGTGCATCAAAGTATATCCGAGCGGATGGAGACAAATCCTCCGATGAAATCATAGGAGTTGGAGCTAACTCCTCCAATTTCATAGGAGTTGTAACTAACTTATGCATTTGAAAGGTCGCTCGAAGGGAAAGAAAGGAACTTGGTAGAGCTCATTGACAAAGTTATGAGAAACTCCTCTGATGTTCATCAAAGGAGTTGAAGGTAACTCCTCTGATGTGCATCGGAGGAGTTCTGATCAACTTTGTTGAAAAATATTCTGATCAACTTTGCTGAAAAACCAAAGGAATTCATGTTTGAAAGAATTTTTTAAGTGTTTTTTTGAGAAATTTAATTGAGGGAAGTGAAAATTGAAGGATGAGCTTGATATCTAAGTAAAGAAGCTACTGGAGGATCTTATCAAAGTAAAAAATGCAAGGGGCTCCATTTCTTGAAATAAATTTACAAATGGATTACAAGGAAAATGGAGGGTTGTAGTTCCTGGCACGACATGGTGGTTTATATTTTCTCTTATTGTTCTAAGTCTATATTACTTAAAAAAATTTGGTTGTGATTGAGGGTATCAACATAGATGCTAGTTTCATCTAGTGAATCGTCATTTATTGAGTCCTCAACACACCCTTAAAATTTACAAATTTTGGGTCCTACTTTCCCTTTAATCATTTTAAATCTTTTTCTTTTTGGATTTACATAGGTTTCATATTTATCCTTTGTTAAGTTTGTGATATTTTCCCCTTTTTTTTATTTGCATTTAAAATCTCCAGAAACTCCAATAAAAAAAAGACTCTTATGTTTTCATAAAAGGGGGGGAAATGAAATCATTTAAAGTGAGTGAAAAAGAGCATTAAATCAAGGTTTTCAAAAGCTTTGATGAAGTCATCGAGATCAGGGACAAATAGAATGGATCAACACACTCGAAATCTTGAACCAGACGAAGGATTAAAGGAATTGTTGATGAACTCTTCGGTGTTGGGGAGAAACTCCAAAAAATTTCCAATGAGTCATGTATTCTATCGATTGTTGATGGACCATCGACATCGGCTGAAACCACATGGGTCCAGAGTGAAGTATAACAAAACTCCCTGATCACCGATGGACTATGAAACATCGAAACTCTCTCCAAAATGTTCAATCATGAATGAAGGTGAATATTGGTTGTCGATGCTTACCACTCATGTAGTGTTGTTTGATGGCCAAGACAACTAACACGTCTCTTTCCATATCATCACTTGTGACTACATCACCTCCCACACCGTTATTCGTACCATCCATGTCACTTTCCATGTTAGCTTCCATGTCACCTTTAATAATACATTTCTTCTACATCATATGTCATGTCATTTGACACGTTAACCTACCACTTTATTGACCAGACACTGCCATGTCACTTTCAGTACCTACCATGTCGACTGCCACGAAAAATTACCACATCTTCTTTTGCACTACCTACCTGCCACATCTCTTGACACATTGGACACCATGACATCTACCATGTCATCACTGTATACACTTCTCTTATTATCATTGGTGGTCGAAGGTTTTGGTTGAATTTTTAATGAGTAGGCACTATTCTCCACCGACGCGAATGAACCCATTGGGCATTGGCTAGATCGATTAGCCTATAAAAGTTCTACACAAAATTTTATCTACGATTGCCGATGAACTTATTGACATCAGTCATGATCAAACCAACATACGAAAGAACATGGCAACTACTCGCGATCCTGACCATAGATCTTGACCATAGATCTTGACCATAGATCCTCATACATAAATTATGCTAAATAATGCCATGTTTTTTCTCGAGCACAATAAACGTCTAAAAAGTCGTCGATGAGAGAAGAACTTGTTTTCGTAATTTTGCAATAAATTTTGATCCCGAACTCCATTTGAGACATGACTTATACCATTGTAAAGGTACCATTGAGATATACAACTTTGTAATTATAATTTTTATGTTATTCAACATCATTTGTTTATGGTTTTTAAAATAAAACTGAAACATGTAAAATTCTTATGGTATTTTCATGAATTTTTTTTATTCCAATCCCCATTTTGAGAATTCCTTATATCATTCGAAATGTATCTTCTATTGGAATACTGAGAGGGGGGGTGAATTAGTATAATAATTTTTTCTTTCTTTAACCACAATATAAAACTTCAATAGTTTATCATTAGCATTCAATATATCATCAATACCATAATTCAGTGCATAAACAACACATAAACATAGAACTCCAAAATTTTACGTGGAAACCCAATGCGGAAAAAAACCACATAATGATTTTATTATTTATCAAAGAGTACATTCATTGGAAGCACCAAATTCCTATTTCTCCATCTACAACTGGAAGGAGACTCCAACCCCCTATTTACAGGCTGCAACCTAAAGGAAGCTCCAACTCCCTAATTTACCGACTCCAATCAGAAGGATGATACAAACCCCTTTCCTTACCTCGTCAAACCATCCTAAAATATAAATGTAGACCAATCTATCACTACCTCTGTCACTATAACTGATAACCTGTTGTTACATCTATTTTTGATATTTCTGTTGATGTTACTAATTTTGATATCTCATCAAGACTGCAACCACACATACCTCATACCAAGATCCATAAGAGAGTTTTCCAAATCAAATGCTTATGAATCACTAAGACATATCTATTCCTGATTTCTTCAGAATACACACCTTAACATACATAGGAAGACATACATTCAATCTGTAGTTGACCTGGGTTTTAGATCTATGATCTTCAACAATTTTTCTTCACAGGTCTGCGACTCATACACTGCATGCTTGTGGATGTCCATGCTTTTTCCACTATAGCTCAAATATTTTCGTGCTTTTCCTCCTGAAACTCACTGATTTACACAAGGAACCTGGATTTGTAACTTTTTCTCTATACGCTTGGCTCTTGCAAACTTCTTGCTTCAGTGGAATTCACTGACCTCCTCTCACTACTTCATATCTTCCAATTAGTATTCACAGAAGTGAATTCAATTGACTCTTCTCTGTGTTTTAATGAGGATATCATGATGACATGCAACTTGTTAACTTATGTTTACAATTGCTTTACTTTGACATGTAGCTTGTTAACTTATGTTTACAACTACTTTACTTCGACATGCAACTTGATAACTTCTGTTCAAGGGTTGACATCAATGACAACCAATCTTTCAACATCTTTAAGAGATATGACTTTTGTTTTATAATTTTTTATTGATTTGGCACGGTTTGTTTCAAGTTTGCAAAATAAAGGAAATTAGGCTCAAAGAAGTGACTTGCATTTGAAATTTTAAAATAAATTAATTGTTTTATCTGATAAATTTGTCATGAAAATATATTTTTATTCCTAATATACATTTTTTATGATCTAGATACATGCAAGGGGAATCAAATAGCATGCTAAGAATAATGTCAATGTTGTATGCTGCAAACTAGTAGATTTCTAGTAGCTTACAAACACAAGCATGAGAACAAAGTTGGAAGAATTGTTGATTGGGTGAATAGACATTCTAATTTTAGAAGTGGATGATCATTGAAGATCGAATAACAACTCAGATGGCGTTCATTGTGCCTAAATAAATAAATAAAATCAAATTGAAGATGCATGTATGAGGTTGCTAAAGTAAGAACAACGGGTTGAATTATTTAATCAAGGAAAGATTTATGAGGTTGAGCATGCATGAGTTGAAGTCGACCGTTAATTGGATATGAGGCTAAAGGCACAGACTTTTGCATGGACGTTTTATAAATACTTTTGTTCAATATAGATGCAAATTAAATGAGGAGCTTGCATGACTTTTAATAAAGTCAATTTTATTTTTATTCCAGAATTAAATTAGTTTTTATTGTATAAATAAAGAGATCGACCGCTTAGTAAAGGGTCTTGGATCTATGGAACTATTTTCAAGAGATTTTTTTATCTCTAGAGGGATTTCAAGAGGATTGTAAGAAAAGGACTATTTCAAGGCTCAATTCAGAAACTCTTTGGAGTCAAGACATTTCAGTTTGTTAAATTTCTGTGTATTATTTCATTTTTCGTGGATTACTCTGCCTTTTAAATTAATTTCACGGGCATCTAGTAAAGATTTCAATTATGATAAGTTATCTTGTGTGATTATATAAATCATCGGGTGTTATCTTCAATGTTTATTTATTAATTAGTTTCTCATTTTCTTTTTGAAATATTGGTTTTGTTATTTAATACATTAATCATTGTAGAATTATTTCGATAATCGTTGATGGAGTAGATGGCAAATTGTTGTGTGTTTTTCTGGGAGTATCTTGTTAGATATATCTTTCTGTAGAATTATTTCTTAGAAAAACAAATTACAGTTGCAAGGTTATTTCCAGCAACTGTTTCAAAGAGTTATCTCTTCGGAACAAAGGGTTTCATTTTTCTGCATTTATGTTCCCTGAAGGTGACCATGTAGTAATGCTTCTTAGTAGAATTATTTCTTAGAGATCTCAAAGTTATCGGTTAATTTCATTGATTGTTTCTATAGGTTATCCTTAACACACGCTTACTCAAACCCTTTCACTTATTTCTCTTCTATAGTAGATAGAAATCAAACATAAAAGAACACAAGAACAAAAGAGAGGAACCCAACAATTTTTAAAGCCCATCGAAAAGGTTGTTGGGCCACTAATCCAGAGAATCACACCATTACAAATGAAGAAGATTATAATTGGGCCTCATCTTCGGGTGTGTTTCCTATTGTTGAATCAAAGGGAATTCATCCCCCTCAACACTATTAGGGAGCGTAAATTTAGAAAACATGAGGATTCAGTTGTGCTTAATATTATTAAGAATATGAATGAACAATTGTCAACCATTGGCAGAAATTATTACCATGATAATGATGATGGTGGGTTGTCTTTTGATGAGCTAGGAAAGTCACATTCACATGTAGATTATTGTCCTTTCTGTCAAGAAAACCATGATCCAAAATAATGCCATAATTATCAAAGGATTTTGGATTTGACTGTTGATGCATGGTATCACCAAACATGTATTTTCGTGTAGGTTTATGTGTCTAGATGCTTGGAAACCATCCAAATATTTCTATCCTTGAATTTACTTTAATTAAAGGAATTATTAAAGTAAAGTGGTTTTATTAATTTGTTGAGCTATTTATTTAAATGCTAAAAGTAATCAACATTTAATATTAGCCATTGATCTCAAGTGAGTTGAGAAGTAATCTAAATTGTCAATCACTTTGGAGATTAGGGTTAGGTTATAAATCAAGATTCTAAAGAAAGGATAGGGTGAAGGAGGAAGATACTTGATACATTGATCAAAGAAGAGAAGGATTTTTTCTCAGAGAGTTGGGTCATGAAGGATTGTGATTCAAGGATGTCTTGGATAGGTGGAGAAGGACTTCCATTTAGAGATCAAGTTAAGGAGAAGGGAGAACATAGGAAGCCACAAGTGGGTTTCAGCAGAGCAAATCCACAAGACAGGGTTGAGCCATATGGAGTTTTTTGTATTGTCCATGAGGTTGTGTACATGGGTTTTAGTGGAGACATGTCTGTATACATGGGTTTACTTAAGGAAATACATGTACAACTCGAAAACCATGCCATATATGGATCGTATAATAGATCAAACTTTGTTAGGTTTGTCTGCAGTTGTATTTATATCAGCTGGTCATTAACCCTATTACGAGAGCCCTAATTTTAATCATAATAAAATCATTTGAGCACTGGTTTTCCCTCTAGGGTTTTTCCAGGGGTATCTAGCCAAAAATATTAGTGTTTATGTGTGCATGATTTTGTTTCTAGTATTGCTTCCACTATTTTTGTTTGAGTTGAATATTCCAACAATGTATTTTTGTTTTGTGAGCTGCTAATATTATTTGCAGT
The DNA here is from genome assembly GCA_032191745.1 of Picea mariana. Taxonomy (NCBI): domain Eukaryota; kingdom Viridiplantae; phylum Streptophyta; class Pinopsida; order Pinales; family Pinaceae; genus Picea; species Picea mariana. The sequence continues at coordinate 255,652 of JASDQU010105172.1, forward strand.
AAGGAAATTACTAGATAACATGATACCCATGTGCTAGAGTAAGGATTTCAACATGGTATCAGAGCGCATTCTTTGAGAGGAAGCAAAATATCAGATCCATAGTAGTTGATAGTATATCTATCATATCTGCAGGATATCTTAGCAAATCCATAACTAGGAGGAAGAAATCGAAGGACAGATTTTAGGGAAACAATCGTACTGAGGCAAAACTAGGGTTTTGCAGTTTTATAGAGTTGTACATAGGTTGCAGAAGGAATGAGAGCACACATACACGGATGTCTTTGGAGACATACATGTATATGTAGGTTTTAGTAAGTATATGTGCATATAGACACAGGTTTCATTAAGGTAGATCATGTACCTATGCGAGTTTCAGTTGTGACAGGCACATATAGGTGAACACAAGGGGCGTTTTAGCAACATGTTATTTCTAGGGTATTTTATCAGGTCTAAGGGATGGTAGTAGCACCTTTGAGAGTTGAATATATATTGGATGGAGCATCCAACTTCCTATCTTGGAAAGCAAGAGTGACTTTGGAATTAAAGGAGTATGACCTTTGTGAGTTAGTGGACAAAGTAGTTGTTCCACCAACAGATCCTGCAGATTTGGCAGTTCACTAGAAGAAGGAGATTAAAGCCAAGTGGGTACTCTTGGATTCAGTAAAGGATCATCTAATTCCTCACTTATCTGAGAAGAAGACAATGAAAGAGACATTTGATGCCTTGGTAGATTTATTCCAGAGAACTAACATGAATAGGAAGATGGTCTTAAGGAATAAAATCATATCGGTGTAGATGTCTAGATATAACAATGTTGTCAGTTATTTCATGAGGATCACATAGCTGCATGATCTACTTGAATCCATAGGGGAGAAAATGAAGGATGCAGATCTCGTGAATGTGGCATTGAATGGTCTTCCCAATTATTGGGAACCATTTTTCAAGGGATTTTGTGCTTGAGAACATCTTTGAGATTGGCAGAGACCTTCGGATGATTACTTCCATGAAGAGACTCAGGAGGATTATAAGAGAAACAAGTAGGGAAGTAGTGACGAGAACTTGGCTCTTGTTAGTAAGACACAGAAGGGAAAAGGATAAATTTCTAGCAAGAAGGGTAACAATGATGGAGGATCATCACAACCAGGGAAGAAGAAAGACTTAAGTAAAATCAAGTGCTTCTCATGTCATAAGAATGGAAATTTTGCATCTTAGTGTCCAAAGAAGAATAAGGTTAAAGGAAAGATGTAGACAACAACATCAACAAAGATGCAACTTGATGAGTTTGAAATGAAGTTTGAGAAGGATTTCTCACTGGTTTCTTGCATTTCTACTAGCACACCTACCAGGAGTGCATGGAACTTGGACAATGGTGCATCTTGTCATATGACAGAAGCATGGGAGATATTTAGTATTTTGATGAAGAGGGAATCAAATGTTCATGTGGAGCTTGGTGATGATGCCAAGTATGCAGTGAAGGGGGACAAAAAAATTACGTTCTAGCTTGAGTCAGGAGGTTTGTTGGATGCCCATGATGTGCTTTATGTACCAGGTTTGAAGAAGAATTTTCTCTCAGTCTTAGCTATGGAGGACATGGGTTTTTCCATAACTTTTCAGAGAGGGAAAGTACTCATATGTCTAGAGAGAGCTAGCCCAGACATAGTAGTGGTCATTGGGGTTAGAGAGTGAACTTTGTATAGGTTACAGGGAAATCATGCTCAAGATTTGGTACTTGATAATGACAACCTATGTGAGTTGTGGAACAGGAGGTTGGGACACCTACACTATAGAGAATTATCAATTCCAAGGAGGATTGTTACATGTCTTCCATAATTCAATATTGAGAAACAAGGAGTGTGTAGAGGGTGTACACTTGACAAGAATGCCAAGGATACTTTTTCAAGCAGCGATAGTAGTTCCAAGGGGGAATTGGATCTTATCCATTCATATGTGAGTGGGATAATGTTAGTAGCATCAATATATGGATCGCCATACTATGTGATATTTATTAATAATTTTTCCAGGAAAACATGGATCTTCTTTATGAAGACCAAGGAAGAGGACTTCAATTGTTTTTAGAAGTTTAGAGCTCATATGGAGAACTAGATAGAGAAAAATATCAAGGTATTGAGGTCGAATAATGGGGAGAGTACACCTTGAATGACTTCAAGGATTTATGTAAGGAGGCACGGATCAAGAGGGAGATGACAGTCTCATACAACCCTCAGTAGAATGGGGTTGCAATAGAAATAATCAGTCCATCATTGGTTCTACCAAGGTTATGATACATGACAAGGATTTTCCTATGTTTATTTGGGAAGAGGTGTGCAACATGGTAGTGTATGTGCAGAACTTGATTCCTCAAAGGATATTTTGGGACAATAATCCAGAGGAGAATTATCAGTGGTGAAGCTAGAGATAGGACATTTGAGGATATTTGGTTGTCTAGTCTACATCCATGTGCCCATGGAGAAGAGGATTAAGTTGGAGCCTTCAGGACAAAAGGGTATATTTTGAGGGTACAATGAGACCTCAAAGGATTACAAGATATTTATACCAACACAAAGGAAGACATTTGTGAGCAAAGATGTTAATATTTAGGAGAAATTGGCATCCAAGAGATCTCAGGAGTCATCAACATGACACAGAGAAACACGCATCGAAGGATGAGCATCAGTCACTAGTTCAAACTTCAGGTGGGGAGGAGGAGTTATCCCCTTCCAGTCCTATCATAAGAGCTAGGTGGCTATTATAGACATTGACGGATTTTGGTGAGGCTACCAAGAGTGTGATCAGAGAGTGCAGGCCTCCGAAGAAGTTTCCAAACTATATAGATCTTATGAGTAGCATCCACTACTATATATGGGGTCAAAATTCGACAAAAAATTCTGACGATAATGATAAATTTAATCATATCATTGCAAATTATCAGAATTTTAATCTTTTATTTTTCTGGGCCCCCAACGAACGTCAAACTTTCGACAAACATTTGTCCCCATCTATCTTTTGATGAACCTATAGGATAGTTCATCAATCTATCAACGAACATTAAGGATGAAAACAACCCATTTGAAAATGGTTTAACGGTCACTGACTTCACTGACTTGGTCAACTTTGACAAAGTCAACTTTTGTCAGAAGGTCGATGGAGGTTAGTGTTTTCGAGAATTTTGTTGTAGGTGTGATGATTATAAAATAGTTTTATGCTCATTGTTCGTTGCATGATTTATTAGTCTTTTTGCTACATGCTAGTTGACTCAAATCCAATTCTTGATCTGCATAGCTCTGATTTTGTACTTGGAAGGTTACAAATTTGTAATATTATTCTGTCTCTTTTTTAAATACCCAGATTAGATCCCTAACCCTTAGACCCTCTTTCATTTGGGGACACAATTTTTTCCCTAGGAAATAGGTATTAACATGTCTACTCAATTCCATTTAATTACTATACAATTTGTCTTGGAGTAGTTCTCTTTTATTGTTTGATTTTAGTACTTGCTTATAGTCAAGCTTTCAAACTTATGTGGTAAAAATAATTGGCTTCAATTTGTTGATTATTGTTATAAACCTTTAATAAATCTATGATGAAAAATGGATTAATGCTCTAGTACATATGGGGTCAATATAATTCGATGATATTTGTACCATAATTAGAATATATAATTCCTATATTAATGTACTGGTATTTCTTTAGTGGATTTTGTTGTAAATATAGGAAATCCCAATGCCAACACCTGAAGAGAGTCAAAGGATTGTTCCTAGGTTAATGGATGCATGGGAGGCACTAGTGGGTACTCATGGGAAATGTCATTTCCCTTGCAATGAATGGAGGGGCTTGAAACGAAGAAGATTTGTAAGGGAAAAAACTGAAAGACATTGTTTTATGTATGAGCATTGTGAAGTGGGGCATACATTTCATCACATGGTAAGTTATTCCAAGGATGGTTTCACATAGGTACAAGGTCATAGACGCCAACCTTAGAAAAAACCCTAGACATTGAGCCATACATAACCCTCCACAAGAAACTTTTTTGAAGTCCTCAACTCCATCCCAGAAAAACCTACCACCATACCCTCTACCCCTAACTTGGCTTCAACACCTCGAAAACCATGCCATATATTGATCGTATAATAGATCAAACTTTGTCAGGTTTGTCTGCAGTTGTATTTCTCTCAGTTAGTCACTAACCCTATTACGGGAGCCCTAATTTTAATCATAATAAAATCATTTGAGCATTGGTTTTCCCTCCAAGGTTTTTCCAAGGGTATCTAGCCAAAAATATTATTGTTTATGTGTGCATGATTTGGTTTCTAGTATTTCTTCCGCTATTTTTATTTGAGTTGAATATTCCAACAACGTATTTTTGTTTTGTGAGCTGCTAATATTATTTGCAGTAAGGAAATTACTAGATAACATGATACCTATGTGCTAGAGTAAGGATTTCAACATGGTATCAGAGCGCATTCTTTGAGAGGAAGCAAAATATCAGATCCATAGTAGTTGATAGTATATCTATCATATCTGCAGGAGATCTTAGCAAATCCATAACTAGGAGGAAGAAATCGAAGGACAAATTTTAGGGAAACAGTCGTACTGAGGCAAAACTAGGGTTTTGCAGTTTTATAGAGTTGTACGTAGGTTGCAGAAGGAACGAGAGCACACATACACGGGTGTCTTTGGAGACAGACATGTATATGCAGGTTTTAGTAAGTATATGTCCATATATACATGGGTTTCATTAAGGTAGATCATGTACATATGCGAGTTTCAATTGTGACAGGCACGTATAGGTGAATATAAGGGGCGTTTTAGCAACATGTTATTTCTAGGGTATTTTATCAGGTCTAAGGGATGGTAGTAGCACCTTTGAGAGTTAAAGATATATTGGATGGAGTATCCAACTTCCTATATTAGAGAGAAAGAGTGACTTTGGAATTAAAGGAGTATGACCTTTGTGAGTTAGTGGACAAAGTAGTTGTTCCACCAACAGATCCTGTAGATTTAGCAGTTCACTAGAAGAAGGAGATTAAAGTCGAGTGGGTACTCTTGGATTTATTGAAGGATCATATAATTCCTCACTTATCCAAGAAGAAGACAATGAAAGAGAAATTTTATTCCTTGGTATATTTATTCCAGAGAACTAACATGAATAGGACAATGGTCTTAAGGAATAAAATCATATCGGTGTAGATGTATAGATATCGCAATGTTGTCGATTATTTCATGAGGATCACATAGCTGCGTGATCTACTTGAATCCATAGGGGAGAAAATGAAGGATGCGGAGCTCATGAATGTGGCATTGAATGGTCTTCCCAATTCTTAGGAACCATTTTTCAAGGGATTTTGTGATCGAGAACATCTTTGAGATTGGTAGAGACTTTCAGATGATTACATCCATGAAGAGACTCGGGAGGATTATAAAAGAAACAAGTAGGGAAGTAGTGATGAGAACTTGGATCTTATTAGTAAGACACAGAAGGGAAAAGGATAAATTTCTAGCAAGAAGGGTAACAGTGATGGAGGATCATCACAACCAAGGAAGAAGAAAGACTTGAGTAAAATCAAGTCCTTCTCATGTCATAAGAATGGAAATTTTGCATCTTAGTGTCCAAAAAGGAATAAGGTTATAGGAAAGATGTAGACAACAACATCAACAAAGATGTAACTTGATGAGTTTGAAATGAATTTTGAGAAGGATTTCTCACTGGTTTCTTGCATTTCTACCAGCACACCTACCAGGAGTGCATGGAACTTGCACAGTGGTGCATCTCATCATATGACAGAAGCATGGGACATATTTAGTATTCTGACGAAGAGGGACTCAAATGTTCATGTGGAGCTTGGTGATGATGCCAAGTATGCAGTGAAGGGGGACAAAAAAATTATGTTCTAGCTTGAGTCAGGAGGTTTGTTGGATGCCCATGATGTGCTTTATGTACCGGGTTTGAAGAAGAATTTTCTCTCAATCTTAGCTATGGATGACATGGGTTTTTCCATCACTTTTCAGAGAGCGAAAGTACTCATACATCCACAGAGAGATAGCCCAGACATAGTAGTGGTCGTTGGGGTTAGAGAGTGAACTTTGTATAGGTTATAGGGAAAGCATGCTCAGGATTTGGTACTTGATAGTGACAACCTATGTCAGTTTTGGAACAGGAGGTTGGGACACCTACACTATATAGAATTATCAATTCCAAGGAGGATTGTTACATGTCTTCCAGAATTCTGTATTGAGCAACAAGGAGTGTGTAGAGGGTGTACACTTGACAAGAATGCCAAAGAAACTTTTTCAAGCAGCGAGAGTAGGTCCAAGGAGAACTTGGATCTTATCCATTCATATGTGAGTGGGATGATGTTAGTAGCATCAATATAGGGATCGCCATACTATGTGACATTTATTGATAATTTTTCCAAGAAAACATGGATCTTCTTTATGAAGACCAAGGACAAGGACTTCATTTGTTTTCAGAAGTTTAGAGCTCACATGGATAACTAGATAGAGAAAAATATCAAGGTATTGAGGTCGAATAATGGGGAGAGTACACCTTGAATGACTTCAAGGATTTATGTAAGGAGGCACAGATCAAGACATAGATAACAGTCTCATACAACCCTCAGTAGAATGGGGTTGCATATAGAAAGAATCAATCCATCATTGGTTCTGCCAAGGTTATGATACATGACAAGGATTTTCCTATGTTTATTTGGGCAGAGGCATGCAACATGGTAGTGTATGTGAATAAATTGAGTCCTCAAAGGATATTGGGGGACAATAATCCAGAGGAGAATTATCAGGGGTGAAGCCAGAGATAGGACATTTGAGGATATTTGGTTTTCTAGTCTACATCCATGTGCCTATGGAGAAGAGGATGAAGTTGGAGCCTTCAGGAAAAAAGTGTATATTGTTGGGGTACAATGAGGTCTCAAAGGATTACAAGATATTTATACTAGCACAAAGGAAGACATTTGTGAGAAAGGATGTTAATATTTAGGAGAAATTGGCATCCAAGAGATCTCATGAGTCATCAACATGACACAAAGCAACATGCATCGAAGGATGAGCATCAGTCACCAGCTCAAACTTCAGGTGGGGAGGAGGATTTATCCCTTTCCAGTCTTGTCATAAGAGCTAGGTGGCTATTATAGACATTGACAGATGCTAGTGAGGCTACCAAGAGTGTGGTCAGAGAGTGTAGGCCTCTGAGGAATTTTCCAAACTACATAGAACTTATGAGTAGCATCCACTACTATATATGGGGTCAAAATTCGACAAACAATTCTGATGATAATGATAAATTCAATCATATCTTTGCAAATTATTAAAATTTTATTTTATTTTTTCTGGACCCCCGATGAACGTTAGAATTTCGACAAATGTTTGTCCCCATCTATATTTTGATGAACCTATAGGATAGTTCATCAATATATCAATGAACATCAAGGATGAAAACAACTCATTTGAAAATGGTTTAACGGTCACTGACTTCACTGAATTGGTCAAATTTGACATAGTCAACTTTTGTCGGAAGGTCGATGGAGGTTAGTGTTTTCGAGAATTTTGTTGTAGGTGCGATGATTATAAAATATTTTTATGCTCATTGTTTGTTGCATGATTTATTAGTCTTTTTGCTACATGCTAGTTGACTCAAATCCAATTCTTGATCCGCATAGCTATGATTTTGTACTTTGAAGGTTACAAATTTTTAATATTATTTTGTCTCTTTTTTAAATACCCAGATTGGATCCCTAACCGTTAGACCCTCTTTCATTTGGGGACACAATTTTTTCCCTAGGAAATAGGTATTAACATTTCTACTCAATTCCATTTAATTACTATACAATTTGTATTGGTGTAGTTCTCTTTTATTGTTTGATTTTATTACTTGCTTATAGTCAATCTTTGGAACTTATGTGGTAAAAATGTGTGGTTTCAATTTGTTGATTATTGTTATAAACCTTTAATAAATCTATGATGAAAAATGGATTAATGCTCTAGTACATATGGGGTCAATATAATTCAATGATATTTGTACCATAATTAGAATATGTAATTCCTATATTAATGTACTGTTATTTCTTTAGTGGATTTTGTTGTAAATATAGGAAATCCCAATGCCAACACCTGAAGAGAGTCAAAGTATTGTTGCTAGGTTAAGGGATGCATGGGAGGCACTGGTCGGTACTGATGAGAAATGCCATTTCCCTTGCAATGAATGGAGGGGCTTGAAACGAAGAAGATTTGTAAGGAAAAAAATTGAAAGACATCATTTTATGTACGAGCATTGTGAAGGGGGGCATACATTTAATCACATGGTAAGTTATTCCAAGGATGGTTTCACATAGGTACAAGGTCATAGACGCCAACCTCAGAAAAAACCCCAGACAGCGAGCCATACATAACCCTCCACAAAAAACTTTTTTGAAGTCCTCAATTCCATCCCGGAAGAACCTACCACCATCCCCTCTGCCCCTAACTTGGCTTCAACCATTTCAAAGGAGAAAGGAAAATATTGCTCAGAAATGATCCTGGAACAAATCACCCCCCTTCCCCCAATAGTCAACCCACCACAGGAAGAAGGCGTTGAAATGGAAATAGAATGGGATGAGCAACATCTAGTTGAAGTTGACCTCATCCGACTAGAAGAAGCACATAGAAAAAAATAACTCCAATCTGTCCCCCCAGAGCAACTCAAAAAAGTACACAAAGTATACCTCAACTCCACAGCCGAAGCGACATCTAGATCCAACATTGATCCAAAATGGATCCAAGAAGGCCTAAAAATCAAAGTTATCATAATCAGACGAAACTAGTGCCATTGTGTCTGTCTCGTCGCGCTAATTCTGACCATATAATTATTTCCTAAAATAGAAATTGTATGCAAAAGTTATTGCATTCTGATCAAATTCCCAAACATGCAAAAAGTCAACTGGTCAAAGTCAACAATGAAGTCAGCAGTACGACAGGTGACATCATCATGCTGACATGGCATCACCAGGAGGTGACATGTGTCACTTAGATTTGGCATTTTTGGGCTGATTTGGCACCTGTACAGATTTGACATGTGGCACTATACAGATTTGAAACGTGGTAGTCCATACATGTCATGGCCCAATGACAGGATGACACGTGGCAATATGAATGACAACTAGGTCGTATGGATGTTGACGTGGTAGGGTGACTATGCAGTACGGACGTGACGTGGCATGACATGTGGTTGTACGGTGGATGAAGTGGTAGGTGACTGGGCAGGTGATAGGGCTGTATAGAAGCTGACATGGTAGGTGATTGTGTGGTATGGTCCAATCACAAGGTGACACATGGCCCAATTAGAGGGTGCCACATGGCACCCCATATTTTTTCAATGATTCCTAGATAAAAAAAATTGTGGCTCTGGCGGATTCGAAATCTCAACCTCCATGGGAAAAAATACCTAACTTACCAGGCTAACCAGATGGGCAGATGATGTGGCTTGTTTGTTATTTGGAAGAAATTGTATATGTGTTGACAAGTGGCCAAGGATTGGGCTAAACCCCAGTCAGCAGGTTCCAGCCCCGATCGACTAGGGGATAATGACCAGGAGGTAGAAACCATATGGGCGCGTGGAGTGTTAGGGTGTGGCCATATGGGCCAATGCTACAAGACCAGGACCTAGACTTGAAGGAGCCAGAACGCGCCAACCATCCTTCAACCACATGGTAGAGACCCATGCAACTAGGAGCTAGGAAAATAGGGTTTGTGCCCAATTTTGGTCCAAAATTGTGTTTTTAACTTTATATTATAATTGTTAATGCTGATTTAGCCTGATTTTGGGAGATTTTGGTCATTTTTGGGAGATGTCGAGCCCCTTTTGAGGCCAGATCTTGGGAGGAAGTTGGGAGGATGTTACCAAATTCAATTCTATATAAAACATAGGTTCTTAGTAGCCTAAGGGAGGTTCATAAGAGGATAAATGTTATAGAATTGTGAAGCCAAAGTCAATTTTATGTAGGGAAGACATTGAGGAGAGGAAATTTGTGGGCCAATTTTGAGAGCTTCGCTCAACCGTTTTCAGTGCTTCAGATGTGTTGGGTTCTTGAGGTCTAGCAAAACACATCCAGACCAATTTGTAATCCATTTGACACTTTTCTGATGTAGTTTTGATTATTTGAAGAGAAATAAGAAAGCCTCATTCACTGAGACAAAGGCTCGAAGAATTGGATCAAACACAGAGCTTGGTATCTCCCCAGAGGAACAAAAACAAGTGTGCAAACTACCAAAGGAAGCAGGAAGAAGAGGAAGAAAATCCACCCAAAAATTGATCCAGGAAATAAGAATCTACATGGTAAACTCGAGGCAAATACAAAAGCTAATTGATAGCTTCTTCCCCAACCCCACCCCACCTTCCTCATGAATATAATATCATGGAACATAAGAGGCCTCAATGGAAGGGCTAAACAAAGAATCCTTCTAAGCAGAATCATTACAGAACAACCAGACATTTTTTTCCTTCAAGAAACCAAATGTGCAGGCTCCATGACAAATAACATCCTCTCCAAATGTTGGAAGAGAGGAAACTTCATCTCTAATTATTCAAATGGTTCAGTAGGAGGGTTGGCTATTCTATGGAATCCAGTAGTGGTAATTCTAGAAAACTTATTCTCCACTAAATGGTCAATCTCAACATCCTTTCGAGCCATTGGCTCAAAAGATTTTGGTTTTATCAAAAACATGTACAGACCACAAAAACAAAAACAAAAAGAAAGATTCAGATTCTCTTTCCAACTCTTGAAGAACTTAGCTAACAACCAATAGTGGATCCTAGGAGGAGAATTCAACCACATCAAATATCTAGAAGAAAAAAGAGTAGCCACAAGAAAATTGGACAACGACAACGCCTCCTTCTGCAAAATCATCAACACCCTTTGTCTCATCGACCTGGAATTCCAAGAAGGTATGTTCACCTAGTCCAACAAATGCTCCAGTAAGCACCATGTCACTTGCAAGCTAGATAGATTTCTAATATCATAATCTATAATGATTAGAGGGTTCTCTATGTACGCCAACATCCTACCAATTTCTGGTTCAGACCATTATCCCATACAACTCTGGCTGAATAAAACAAGATCCCCTCAGCTCAAACCTTTCCACTTCAAGAAATTTTGGCTTGATAATCTGGACCTTAAAGAAAATTCTCCCACCTGGTGGAAAAATGCAGAGATCTCTCATGGATCTCTCATGTATCGCTTCCATCAAAAATTGAAAATTTTCAAACAACACCTCAAGACCTAGAATAAAATGGTCTTTGGAAATATCTTCCAAGCTCAAAAAGACCTAGAGTTGCGCATGAAAGAAATGAAAAAAGAAATAATAAATAATGGCACCTTAGATCAACTGCAAGAAGATGATGCCTTTCTTAGAAAACAATTATATGATCCGGATTATTTTCGACACGAAATGAGAGAGGATATATAACACAAAAATATTTAGAGATATTGCAAGAGAGACAACAATATAACATAGATATAGCGGAAATCAAATAAGAGTCACAGATATACAGTAATACACGATTTCTATTAATGAAATAAATGTACAGAGACTGTAAAATACAGAGTGAAAGACTTGCTAGAATGGTGGTAGCTTATCTTTGAGAAGAGATGTGACAGCTACTCGCATTCGTGAGAAGATGATTATTACAATGAGGCTTTAAGGGATTTTTTATCCAAAACCCTAAACCCGGAAGATGAAAATCCAAAAGGTTTGTGGGCCCCGATGGGGGTAGTTGATACGTCAACTTCCCAGGGGCGTAACTTTTGCATACGATCTTTGTTTAGGGCGCTTGATAGCTCATTGGAAAGATCTATCTGAGAGCTACAAATTTTGGGTGAGCAACATGATCTACGATCCATGTTGCTCCCCATTTTCTCAAAAAACATCATTTAGGGCCTCAAAATGGCCCCGAAAGTTAAAAACTGCTAAAAATAGTAAATTTCCAAAATTGCTAGAAACATGTTTTGGGCCAGTTGGAGAAGGTGGGTGGCCACCGATATCCACCTGGATCAATCCTCCCTCCTTAGGAAGCAATGGTCTCCATTGCGTTGAGTTCCAGGGGGAGAGGGGAAAGTGATTGCTGAATCTAAGTCTTGGTGATCTGCTTGCCTTGCTGGAGATGTGGCATTGCTTAGCTTGTTGAAGGCTATCATGAACCTTTGGCTAGAAGGTTTGGACCTTTTTAACCAGTCTAGCTATTTTAGACAACTGTGTGTAGAAGGAATCTTCGTGCTTTGCTACAACCTTTTTGACCTGCTTCTGTTGGATAGAAGGTGCTTGGGCCGAAGCTGTGGTGGTTGCAGTATCCTTCTGTTCACCCTTTGAACAGATTGTGGAGAAGATGAATTTTGTAGTATGAGATACTACCTTGTGGAACTGTTTAGGTGGGGTAGTAGTTGGAACTACCTCTGGTATCCTGTAGAGATGACCCCCCAGAGTAATAATGACACTACGGGGTCGAGACTCATAGATAGCATGGCGTTTCCACATATAT
>JASDQU010105172.1:268271-284984 GCA_032191745.1 Picea mariana
GAGGGTTTCTTGGGTGTGCGAGAGTGATTTTTCTCAAGAGAGACAAGCTCGAGACCCAACTTTCTATACTCGGACCTCATTGGGGACATGCACTAAAAAAATGATCAAGAGCAGCCTGCTCTGATACCACTGATCCAGATTATTTTCGACATGAAATGAGAGCGGATATATAACACAGAAATATTTAGAGATATTGCAAGAGAGACAAAAATATAATAGAGATATAGTGGGAATCAAATAAGAGTCACAGATATACAGTAATACACGATTTCTATTAATGAAATAAATGTACAGAGACTGTAAAATACAGAGTGAAAGACTTGCTAGAATGGTGGTAGCTTATCTCTGAGAAGAGATGTGACAGCTACTCGCATCCATGAGAAGATGATTATTATAATGAGGCTTTAAGGGCCTTTTTATCATAAGTAAAATCCAAAACCCTAACCCCGGAAGATGAAAATCCAAAAGGCTTGTGGGCCCCGATGGGGGTAGTTGATACGTCAACTTCCCAGGGGCATAACTTTTGCATATGATCTCTGTTTGGGGCGCTTGATAGCTCGTTGGAAATATCTATTCGAGAACTACAAATTTTGGGTGAGAAACATGATCTACGATCCATGTTGCTCCCCGTTTTCTCAAAAAACATCGTTTAGGGCCTCAAAATGGCCCCGAAAGTTAAAAACTGCTAAAAATAGTAAATTTCCAAAATTGCCAGAAACATGTTTTGGGCCAGTTGGAGAAGGTGGGTGGCCACCGATATCCACCTGGATTATTATATGAGAAATATGCGCAAGAGGAGACCTATGGCGACAAAAATCATGGATATAGTGGTTGCGGGAAGGGGAAAAAATAATTTTTTTTCCACCAATCCATGATTCAAAGACGCCCCATAAAAAAAATCACCAAGATAGAAAATGATCATGGTGAGAAGCTCCTCACACACAAAGACATTGAAAATGAACTCATCATCTTCTACAAGAATCTCTTATAAGAACCCATCCAGGATAGATCTACAACCATTTCCAAAATCACTCAACATATTCCTGCTTTGATAACTAAAGAAAAAAACACTGCTCTTATCCACCCCATCACCATCAAAGTGGTGGACCAGGATATGAAGGAAATTCCACCAGGAAAAGCTCTAGGTTTGAATGGTTTTACCATATATTCCTTTCATCACTGTTGGCCAATGATAAGAGAGGAAGTTTGGAAAATTGTTGAAGACTCAAGACACTCCAAGAATGTACTCTTAGCTTTCAACGAAACATTCCTCGCTCTCATTCCCAAAGAAGAAAGGACCACGTACCCTAAGACGTTTATACCAATTGCATTATGCAATGCCATCTACAAAATCATTACTAAGTTAATTGCTATGCACCTCAAAATTATTCTTCCTTTCATTATTTCTAAAGAACAGTTTGGATACGTTGAAGGTCGCCAGATATTGGAAAACATCATCTTTGCACATGAAGTCATTCACTCCCTCAAGTCCTCTTGCATACCAGGCATGATAATCAAACTGGATTTCTCTAAAGCCTTTGATACAATAAGCTGGTAGTACATGCAACAGATCCTCACAGCCTTTGGCTTTCACCCAGATTGGATCAGTTGGATTCTAAATCTCACTTCTAGCATCTTCTTCTCCATCCTTGTCAATGTTGCTCCTTTGAAAACCTTCTCACCCACAAGAGGAATTCAACAGGGATACCCTCTCTCCCCCTTCCTCTTTGTCATACTTGCAGAAGGCCCCAGCTGTCACATTCAAGCTCACATAGCCAGCAGGGCCCTCCAGGGTCTCAAACTCCATGGCATGGATTCCCATTTCCCATAGTCAATTTGTATATAACACAATGAATATGGGATTAGCCACTACGAAATAATCCTCCACCATCAGGACCATCTTGGATGACTTTTCTACATCCTTAGGTATATCTATCAATGCAGGTAAATATCAAGTCTTTTTTTTTAACACCCCAGAATCCATTCAAATTCACTTGGAAAAACTTTTGGGTTTTACCAAGATTTCCCTTCCGTCCAAATACTTGGGAGCCCCCCTCACATACAATTCATCATGCCTCAGCCCCCGGGAGCCCCTTCTTACCTCCCTTTATCATCACCTTCAATATTGGACCTTTAGATCCCTAAACTTTGTAGGTCGTCTTACCTTTCTAAAATCTGTACTACAAGCCATTCCCTTATATCTTTTCTCATCCTTAGTTGTGCCTAAATCTGTCATCAATTCCATTCCTTCCATTCAAAAAAAGTTTCCCTGGAAGGGTACTAAAGAAAGTTGAAAGTGGGCATTAGTGAAATGGGAAGATATCTGCAAATTGAAAGCCTCAGGAGGCCTTGATCTGAGAGACCCATGAACCCTAAACAAATTTTTGGGAGCCAAAGCTTGGTGAATATGGTTAACCCACCCCTTTAATCCTTGGGATAAACTATGGAGAAGAAAATATGCCCCCAACCTCAAGGAAAACAAATTGATCAGACTCACCAACCAACTTTTGGGATTCCCAATATGGAATGTTGCCTATGAGAATCACTCTCCCATTCAGAAGCATGCCTTCTGGGAGGTTCGAAACTGGAAAACTACCCTCTTCTGGATTGGTTCTTGGCAACAATTACCCCCCCTCCACCTCAAGGACACTATGCAGGAAATCTTCCACCACTTGAGAAACACAACACACCTTCCCATCTCCCATCATTGGAAATCCCACTCCAATCATCCTCACTGGAGAGATTGGAAACCCACTTATCAACTTTTGCATTTACCTTCCACCTACAACTTAGATCCCTGACATTCGAAAGTGGAGATAAGGAAGATAAACATTCATTAGGATCCATATATTCTCCTCTAGGGTCACACTCCATAGGGAGTTTTCTCCATCAAGGAAGCCTACAGTATAACAAGAAATCATCACTCACTAATGAAAGAGGAAATATGGGCAAAAATATGGAAAATCAACCACTAGCCCAAAGTATGCACTTTTCTCTGGCTAGTGGTTCAAAACAAAATCATCACTTGGGATAGTCTTCTTAAATGAGGATTCATAGATCCCTCCATATTCCCTCTTTGTTGTAATCAAGACGAAACTATAGAACATCTCCTCAACCAGTGCACTTACAGCCAAAACTTATGGGAACAAATGGCTTCAATCATGCGCACTACTGACAGAAAAGTCATAAGAATCAAAGCTATCTTCGAGCACTGGTGACAACAAGATTTCAAAAATCCAATTCTCAATAGAATATGGATTCTGATTCCAGTCTTCCTTTTTTAGAAAATATGGAAAGAACGAAACAACATAATTTTTAAATCTTCTGCCCTCCATGAAGCACAAGTTTCGACACACATTCATTCCTGCATCAGAGAAACAATATGTTCTCAAGCCTGGAGCCCAAAATATATTCAATGTTACTTGCCTGAAGCTACCATCCTCTCCCATTGGAAACTCCTCTCCAAACACCCTCCCACCTGTCCCCCCTCATGTCCACCCAACCTCTCTAGTCCCTCTTCATGGATCAAACCCATAATCGATTTCATCAAACTAAATTTCGATGGCACTTCCAAAGGAAACCCAGGGTCGAAAGGATTTGGGGAAGTCTTCAGAAATGATCAAGGAAACATCCTTCTAATATCAGTTGGCAACCTTGGCCACAACACCAACAACGAAGCTGAAATTTGGGCACTCATACAAGGCCTTCTCATTGCCAACATAATGGGTTTTTGCAAACTTATCGTGGAGGGCGACTCACAAATTATCTTGAACCTCTTCTCCAAGCTACTCACCAGCTCTTCCCTGTCCAAAATATCCCCTATATTGTGAATCCTTGGTAACTTGGAACTCCTCCACTCCTTAATTCTCCCCAATTTCGCTCTCATCCCTTCTCACATCTGCAGAGAAGAAAATCAAATTGTCGATAAACTTACCAATGCAGGGGTGGAAATCACTCATGGTGGTATCCTATGTTCACCTTCCCACAACTCGAACCAACCCCTTTTTGTTGACTACTTGACAATGGATCTCAAATAAATCTCAACCCCGGATGGGGTGACATCCAGCATCCATGTCCACCTTGGCAACTAGAACGTCACCCACCCCCTCTCTCCTAGGGTGGTTGTTGGAATTTTAAATTTTCTAGTTACACAATTAAAATTACTTAATCCAATAGAAATTGTAGTAGGATCACTAAAATATAGGCAATCACATATACAATAGAACACAAAGATTATCCTGGGAAACCCTTATGGGGGAGAAAACCCAGCAACCAAAATCATCAATATAGATCCCTTCAACCAGTACAATGATGCGCTATAACTCTCCAAGAAAGACCAAGACCAAAACACCAAAAGAACCAGTCTCCAAGACTTTTGCGCTAGACCTTCTTATGTGCTCCAAGATGCACAAGAGAAGTGTGTGAGTGTGTGTCTAGATGAGAGGAACCTATCCTATATTTATACACAACAACGTCTCTTGACCTAACTAACCCATAATAAGTAAAATACCAATAATATAATAATTTATGTTGAGCGGACTTGTACAATATAATTATAACAACCTTTTAAAGGTTTGACTAAAACAAATATACAAGAATATCTTCCGTAGTTACACAAAAAATATTAACAGTCCCTATTAACTAGGAAGATATTCTTTCCAGACATAGACTCCAAGTCTGATACCACACGAGCTCACATCCATTGACTGTTGAACATGTGAATATATACATCCTCGGATATCCATAGTGAAACATGACTTCACCCCATGCAACCAAGGTATGTGGGTAGCTCTCATTAGCTACAACATGTCCCGAGGACATACACTCCCTGCGATGCATCAATACCTGATCATGTGCACTCATGTCTCAGTGCCAACCCTTTTTCATGTTGGATGAGTTCCACCTGTCACTCCCTTTGAAGAGGGACCACACCAAGCTTGTCCTTGAAGTACTCAAACTTCATCCTTGATGGCTTGGTGAACACATCTACAACTTGATCCTCGGTAGTCACGAACTGGAGCCTCACTACTCCCCTCTGTACCATATCCATGATATAGTAGTATCTGATCTCAATATGCTTCAACCTGTCATGGAACACTGAGTTATATGACAACTTCATGCAACTTTGGTTGTCACACCAAATGCAGGTCGCCTCCAATCCAAGACCGAATAACCCAGAAAACATCTTCTGAAGACATACTGCTTCTTTGCTCACTGCACATGCTGCCACATACTCAGCTTCAGCCATACTAAGTGCCAAATATGATTGCTTTATGCTACTCCACGAGACCATACTGGAGCCAAGACTGAAAAAATATCTGAAAGTGCTTTTTCGGTCAGGAATACTACAGACCCAATTTGAATCTGAGTATCCATACAATCCAAAATCATAGTCAGATCTATACCATAGACCATGATCTAGAGTACCCTTAAGGTACCTCAACACATGTTTTGTTGCAACCAAACAAACTTGTATGGGATGCTCTAAACGCTGACTCAAGGTCTTCATAGAAAAACATATATATGGTATTTTGTTCATTAAATACATCAACGAGCCCAATATCTTCTTGTATAAGGTATAATTCACAATCATTGAAGTTGTATCCTGCAACAACTTAAGATTTGATACCATCGAGGTAACCATGGCCTTACAGTCCAACATTTCTAACCTCTTCAATATTTCCACAACATACTTTCCTTGATTTAGGAAAATCACATATGATCTATGCCAAACTTCTAGTCCCAAGAAGTAGTGCATCATTCCTAAATCTTTCATCTCGAATTCTACAACCAATTTTTCTCTTATATTCAGTGATGAGCTTTTCCACACCTATTAGAAACAGTTCATCTGCATACAACAATAGAATCATCGATTCACCATCCTTAACCTTAAAGTAAAGGTTAGGATCTACATTGCTCTTGGTAAAACCCAAGCTCATTAGAAAATTGTCAATCCTACCATACCATGCTATGGGTGCCTGCTGCAATCCATATAAAGCCTTATTTAATCTGCACACATGAGTCTCCCTATCATGTGTCTCGAATCCAAGTAGTTTCTCCACATAAACTTCCTCTTTTATTTCACCATTCAAGAAGGTTGTCTTTACATCCATCTGGTGCACCTTCCATTTCATCATAGCAGCCAATGAAATTATAGTCCTTATCAAGGTATATCTTTCTACGGGAGCAATTTTTTTTTCATATTCAATCCCTTCCTTCTGAGAGAAACCTCAGGCCACAAATCTTGCCTTATATTTTTCAACACTGCCATCAATTGTGTGTTTCGTCTTGTAGATCCATTTCGAACTCACCACGGATTTTTACTTTGGTATGGGAACCACATCCCATACATCATTCTTCATAATGGACTAGTATTCATCTACCATGGAATCTTTCCATACTTTATTTTCTGCAACCTCTTCATAACTGGAAGGTTTTGCATCCATTATGTCACACAAGCATACCACGTAGCTAGAATACGACTTCGACTTCTTACTTTCCCTGAAATATTTCTCTGGGGCACCAATTATTTTTGCATCTCTGATAATCTCTTGTTTCCAAGCTGGTCTTCTCTTGTGAGAAGGTATCTCAGCTGGTTTATGAGGTTCTACCATGTCATGATCCTCTGGAATTACTTCCTCTAGTTCAACTACCTCTGGAACTTTAGGAACTTCATTGTCTTCTTCATGTTCCTCTTCTACATGTATCTATTTGGATTTACAGAAAGCTACATTCTCATCGAAGGTTACGTCTCAATTGATCTCCACTTTCCAGTGACCAGGACTATAACCAACAAATATTCCATTTCGGCCGAGGGTCAAACTTTTTCCTCTTTTCTTTGGGTACGTGAACAAATATAGGGCAGCCAAATATTCTGAAATGGTTGACTACTAGCTTCTCTCTTGAAAACATTTCCTCGGGTGTCTTGTTTTCAAGCACCTTGTGGGGAATTTTATTATGCACATACATTGTCGTCTTCGTTGCTTCTGCCCACAAATGCATAGGAATATATTGACCATGGATCATGGCCTTTACTACTTCGATGATTGTCTAGTTCTTTCTTTAATCTATTCCATTCTGTTGAGGGTTATAGGGAGTAGAAATCTCCCTCTTAATCCCAACTTCCTTGCACTACTCCTTGAATTATTCTGAGGTGAATTCACCTCCATTGTCTGATCGCAAGTTCTTTATATTCTGCTCTGTCAATTTTTCTACTAGGGCCTTGAACTCTTTGAATTTGTCAAAACCTTCATTCTTTGCTTTTAAAAAATAAATCCAAGTTTTACATGAGTAATCATCAATGAAAGATACATAATATACATACCCACTTAGTGAAACTCCCGAAATCAGTCTACATACGTCTAAATGCATGATGTCCAAAACTCCTTTGGATTTTCTATCGCTATTGGGAAAGGAGTGCTTCATATCCTTTCCTTGTGCACATCCTTTGCACACACCATCTGGTTCTACTTGGATTTTTGGAAGACCCGTCACCATTTTTCTCATAATCGGAAGAGTTTTGTAGTGTAGGTGAGAAAATATCCTATGCCATAGTTCACTGGGGTTCACAATATCATGAACCATTGCAGAGTCTGAATGTCATTCTAATTTGTAGAGTCCTCCTTCTTCAACTCCAATCACTATTGCATCATCAAGGGTCTTCCCTCTAGGCTACATAAGAACTTGACCGTCAATAGATGCTACTCTAGAGCAATACTTGCAGNAGAACTTGACCGTCAATAGATGCTACTCTAAATCCTTTCTTGTCCAATGTTGAAATTGAGAAAAGATTATTTTTTAAACCTGGAACATATAAAACTTCCTTCATCTTCATTGGCTTTCATGAGTTTAACTTGTAGGAAGCTTATCCAACACCTTTGATTGGATATTGATAGTCATCACCCAATTTCACCTTGTGAGGTGAATATTTATGAATAAGTTTAGATAAGGAGTCTTCATAGCCTATCATGTGCTTGGAAGTACCATTGTCTATCAACCAAGTGTCACTTCCAAGAGTAACAGTACATGTGAGGGTTGAGATAAGAACACAATACTTATCATTTGATTCATCTTGCTTTGCAACCTTCTTGGGAGGCTCATCATCTTCAACTGTGTGGCTTGATGCCTCTTACTTCCTTTCTTAATTTTAATTTCCATAATGAGGGGAAAATCCCTAAAAAAGTGTCCCAATTCCTAACAACAGTAACATATGATCTTTGAGTTGTCTCTTTGACCCATATTAAACTTCTTAGGTAAAGAATTATCCTTCTTGTTCTTTCCTTTCCTAGTGTGGGTGCCTAGGGATTGATATTCATCTTCCATATTTTCTTCTATTGCATCTATCTTAGCTTCTTCCTGGTTACAACTTCCCAAATCCTACTGAACTTGGGAAGCTTCTTTCTTGAACAAATTCCTTGGATGAATGCATCCCATGACCTTAGGAGGCCATTCAAGGTAGTCATCACCATCTCTTTTCCTTCTACTGAGTCACTAATGGCTTCTATCTACTCCTTGATTTGATTCACTCGAGAAGTAGGAGTGAATGGTTTATGAGTTCTGCATTTTCACATTCTTCAACTGAGATCTTAGATTCATTCTTCGATTTATGTTTCTTCCCTGAAACAAACGAGTTAAGGTGTCCATAATTTGCTTTGGAGAAGATAATGATGATATATGATGGATATGGTGGTCCTTAATGGAGTTTGCAACAATCCTTTTTTCTCTCACCATGTACTTCTTATATTTTCCCTTAGCTTCATCTTTTTGAGGTTCTTGAACCTCTTCTATAATGAACTTATCCAATTCATGTTCTTCAAGAAGGAGGGTTACTCTGTACTTCCAGGCCTTGTAATTCCATCTAGTGTCTCATCGATCTTTGTTATGGTAGTCATCCTGTCTTCTGATGGTCTTAGTTTGTCCGACAAATGTCTCTATACTGAAAATGACTCCCTTTTAGGCTTCTAGATCTGCAATTGGCTTCTTTTTAGGCCTGCTTTGATACCATGTTGGAATTTTAAATTTTCTAGTTACACAATTACAATTACTTAATCCAATAACAATGTAGTAGGATCATTGAAATATAGACAATCATAGATACAATAGAACACACATATTATCTTGGGAAACCCTCGTGGGGGAGAAAACCCAACAACCAAAATCCTCAATATAGATTCCTTCAACCAGCACAATGATGCGTTATATCTCTCCAAGAAAGACCAAGACCAAAAAACCAAAAGAACCAGTGTCCAAGACTTGTGCG
Source organism: Picea mariana (assembly GCA_032191745.1). Classification (NCBI taxonomy): domain Eukaryota; kingdom Viridiplantae; phylum Streptophyta; class Pinopsida; order Pinales; family Pinaceae; genus Picea; species Picea mariana. The sequence continues at coordinate 277,531 of JASDQU010105172.1, forward strand.
CTAGACGTTATTATGCACTCCAAGATGCACAAGAAAAGTGTGTGAGTGTGTGTCCAAATGAGAGGAACATATTCTCTATTTATACATAACAATGTCTCTTGAAGAGACATGACTCTTGACCTAACTAACCCTTAATAAGTAAAATACCAATAATATAAAAATTTTTGTTGAGAGGACTTGTACAATATAATTAAAATAACCTTTTAAATGTTTGACTAAAAATAATATACAAGAATATCTTTTGTAGTTACACCAAAAATATTAATAGTGGTGACCCAACAATGAGCATTCAACCCACATACAACAACACATGCTATCGCAATTGAAATCGTCCTTCCCCCTGTATGAAATTTGTGTGTATTTGATGGCTCCTCAACCTCCCTCCTAGGTTAACCTTGTCACACCTCCTCTGTAGATGGAACATTTTGATTTCTTCTTGGCCCTGCAAGATCCTCTCCTGGTGCCTTTTCTTCCTCCCAAGCATGTTCTCCTCCTCTGTTCTAAGTTTTGAACTCCTGCCTCACACACCTTCTGCATTTCCTCTCTTTCTCGGTGTGACCCACCCTGCACTCTTTTCATTCTTTGAGGACACTCGATTCAAGAAGGCATGCATTACTCACAGATTGGTCGACCTCCCTCCATTCTGCATCCCTGTTGCACCTGTCCCTACCACAATAACATGGCCCAGCAACCCCCTCATCCCACTGGTGAAGACACAGACTGTAAACCACTCGACGCTCCACCTTTGACCTCTACCACTGGTTCACTTCCCCCCAATCCATATGTTGCTTCCAGTTCTTCTCCCGCCCCCCACCTCATCCTGGCTTCACTGATATTCAGAGAGAAACAATCTAGGCTCTACGTAAGGACAATGTAGAAATGAAATTCCGCCAAGAGTTGATGGAAAATTTCTTGGACTAGCTTCTGGATTCTAGAGCACAAGACCCTTCTCAGCACTGCACCACAGAGGAGCCACTTCAAGAAACAATGGAGTCGAAATGGTCGGATGAGTTAGAGCATGCTTTCCCACATAGCTACACAAGCAAGTAATTCTCACGGTCTGCTATTTTTTGTTTCTCATAGACTCTATCTGGCCTATCAAGCCATGACGTTATCTTTCTTGTTTAAGAAATAGGCTTAGCTTAGATATTTTGAAAATGCATCATACCAGATTGTTAGACATCGACAAAATTATCATAATACTATGGAACTTTTATCTCTGGTGGTGGGGTTGGTTTCCTTTCATGGAAACCTTAGCACCAGTCTCTCAAACCTTATATGTAAATTTTGATTCTGGAAGGTAATACAACTCGAGATTCCAAAAAAAAATATGTTATATGCACTAATAGTAGGATAAATACTATTGTACAAGATGTGGAAGATGGTATGAATATTGAAGATCATGCCAATCCTATGGAAGAATATAACACCAATAATATTCTTTAGTCGGATCATGGGGCAAATAGATTGATCCATGACATATTTTCTCCTATAAATGAGGAAAACGATGATGATATTTATGATGTACCTATGTTTGAGGAGGCAGAACAACCCCTTTATGAAGTCTCAAGAACAAATATTCTCTCTACTATAATGTTGTTGGTTAACTTGAAGGTATTGAATGTTTTTTCAAACACTTGTCTCACACAGATCCTAAGGTACGTAATATAATTCGTCACATATTATACATAAAGGTCAACTTTATTTTTCTCTATTTTTAGTGTTAGTTAATGTTTAAATTAAGGATGCAATATTTTTTATTGCTATTATTTACATTAACTAATTTTTTTTTATGTTATAGATCGTTAGGTGAATTTTTCTTACTACTGTCAAATAATTTACCTCGCACATACCGAGAGACGTGTGTCATTATGAAAGATATTGGAATGGAGTATCATGCTATTGATGCATGTCTGAATGATTATATTATATATTATGGACAATATGCATAAAAAATGAAATGTCCGCAATGTCAAATCAGTAGATATCGAACTGATCAAGTAAAAAAAAAGGTGCCTCACAAGGTTTTTCATCATATTCCATTAATTCCATGTTTACAATGATTGTTTAGGTGCCAAATAATTGCACTGTTTATGGATTACCATGCACGACACAAAAGTGAAGATGGTTTTCTTCAAATGCCTATGAATGGTTATGCATTTAGGAACATCGAAGAAAGATGGACAAATTTAAAGATGAACCTCGTAATGTTAGGCTTTCATTGGAAGTTGATGATGTCAATCCATTTGGTGAGCTTGGGTCTATTTACTTAATGTGGCCTATTTTTGTTATAAACAATAACCTTCCTCCTTGGATGTCAATAAAGAGGGAGAACACAATGTTGGCAATGATTGTTCCAAGTATTTGTTTAGAAAATTGGTTTGAACATTGTATTTCATTTTTATTATTCATTGCATCATTACTTATATATATATATATGCAAGGTAGTAATTATGTGTACTTTCGACCAATTAGGTAAGTACCAAATGAAATATATGAATGTATATATTGAGCCTCTTGTCGATGAGCTACTAAAGTTATGGGATGACATCACTATGTATGACATCTCTAGACCAATAGGGAAAAGAAAATTTCAATTCCATGGAATACTTACATGGACAATTCATGATGCCTCAAGGACAACACATTTTGTGGTATGTAACATACTAATGGACTTTAATAGTATATATAATTTTATGAAAATATGATGCATGCTTCTTAAATAGAAACTCCTTATTATATAAATAATACTGACATTAATCCATATAATCTTGCAGGTCTTCAAACAAAGGGTAAATTTGCATGTCTAGTTTGTGGTCCTAGGATGAAATCGGGTTGTTCATGAAGTCTAGGAAAGGAGGTATTTGATGATAATAAGTACTTCCTCCCTAAGAACCATAGGTATCAAACTACAGAAAAACATCTTTTCAATTTTAAAGAAGAGAACAGAATAAAACCACGAAGAATGACACCTAACCTATGGAAGTTGGAATATAATAGATTAAACCATGAAGGTAAGCATTTAGTCTATGTGTCTGCATATATATTAATGTTTTACTATTTTAAATTCTATCAAATTTTGTTTAGCATATCTAACAATTATTGTTGTAATCTCATTAATTGTTTTTCGTAAATTTCTCCAAGGCATTAATGGGATTCCACGAGGAATGATAAGTTACCCTATACAATTCAATAGGTTGCCCCACTATGAGCACCTACAAATAGCTCATTTGTTTGATACAATTCATATCGGGAAGAATGTAATATAAACATTATGGATAATTATAGATGGAAAGAGTGACAAAGAAAAATTTGTCAAAATTTGTACTGACGTTCAGAAATCCAATCTTGCACTATAAAATGTGATTTATTCATATAGAAATGGAGTACACCTAAATAGTCTTCCATGGCTATTTATAGAGCAGAAAAACAATGTTGTAAAATAGGCCATTCAGAAAATTAAATTTCCCACGGGATTTGCTTCAAACATAAATAATATCTTAATGAAGAAAGGTGAATTTGGTGGGGTGAAAACTCATGACTGGCATACCTTCATTAAGGTAATTATTTTGGACATGGATTTCTATATTGGTAAATATATGACTTTTTAGTATTATAATATGGTTTTATTTTCCTAAAAATTAATGATCCCTTCGTTATTACAGTATGTTCTACCTGTATCTCTACCCGACAACTTTGACAACAATGTAAAACAAGTTATATATGATCTTGGAAAATACATGACGTAAAAATGATTTATATGCAAAATCCTTGTTGCTCAACTTGTCGACGTCTGTTTTACTTTCAATGTGTGTGTGTGTGTGTGTGTGTGTGTGTGTACACGACGTTTTTGTTGAACCTATGAAATGATTTGTTATATCATGTGTAGGTGGTTTTCATCTAAATAAATCCATAAAGAAGATATAAAATATTGGAGGAGAGAAATTCCTTGGCTAATGTGAGAAATGAAAAAGTAACTACCTCTGACATTTTTCAATGCACAAGAACACTACTTTTGGAATATTTACCAATACTGAGAGGGGGGGCGACTCAGTATTGAGAAATTTTTACCATTTTTAATCACAAATATGTAAACATTAACTTATCAACAATTCCATTCACTTTTGATTGCATTTAACATGTCATGAACATATAACCATAAACAATACCATTCAAAAATGCATCAGATCATACACAGTGTACAAGACATTTTTACATGGAAACCCAAATGGGAGAAAACCATGGAATGCTTTCTTATATATCAGAAGACTACATTCATAGGAAGCACCAACTTCCAAAATATTCCAGCACCAACTAGAAGGAGGCACCAACCCCCTGTTTACAGGATCCAACCTGAAGGAAGCTACAACTCCCTAAATTCTCCATCTCCAACTGGAAGGAGGCCCCAACCCCCTAGTTTTATGCGCACCAACTCAAAGGAATCTATGATTCCCTGTATTCTCCAGCTCCTACTAGAAGGAATCTCCAACCCCCTCATTTACAGGCTCCAAACTGAAGGAAGTTATGACTCCCTGAATTCTATAGCACCAACTAGAAAAAGGATACAACCCCCTTTCCTTTCCCCTTCCTTCCTCCATGAAATATAAATGGAGACTCAACATGCCACTGAAACGGTCAATGATAACCAACCTGTCACATTCATTGATACTCAACCTATCATTGTCACTGATAATCAACCTATCACTAACAATGATATAGATACATCGTCATCATCAAACCAGATCCATTCACATAGATCATATGCCAAGATCACCAAGAGCATCTCTCAAAACATATGCCCAACATCATCAAGATATGCGTCTAAACCATGTGCCAAGATATACCTCAAGATTGTGCCATAAACTCCATAAACCATGTACCAAGAATATGCCTCAAACATATGCCATATCATTCATGATATGCCTCAACCATGTACCAAAATATGTGCCTCAAACATATGCCATGTCATTCATGATATGCCTCAACCATGTACCAAAAGATATGACTTACTCATATACCATAACCGCCAATATGTTGGCATGTTTTCAAGAATAATGTACGTGTTCTTGATGGCAAGAACAATAACAAACCAAACCTTGAGAGCGCAGAACACGAGAAAGCTCAGAAGAGATAGTGGTTTCCAAAAGTGCAGACGAGGTCCAAGAGATAGACTCGTAGGAGGAGCAAAGGTCGAGACCTGTGAACACTTAGAAAACCTTTTAAGTCGAAGAGATCAGAAGCTCAGGAGGAAAATATACAGTGTTCGTTGGATCACTAATCCAGAGGATCAACAACCATCAGATTGAATTAATGGAAGGATAGGATAAGAGGGGCAAAACGATTGAGAATTCGATCATTTAAATTTTCGTCAGTCGTTGGATTTATTTAAGCGGAAGGATAGGATAAGCAAGAGTCTTTGATCTAATATCTTGATCAACGAACAACATTCATTTTGGGTCTAAATATGTGAGGAGGTTACGCTTTGGAGAAATCACTTCGAGAGTTTTAGTTTGAGATCAGAAATCCCCGAAGTTTGGAGAGTCGGAGAGCCTGAGTAAATGTCAATTGTCAGATCATTTTAAAGTGGAAGGATGGGATAAGCTAGAAAAGAAACATCGCAGAAATATCAATCCATCACTCTAAGAACATGATCGATGAACAACATTTAGTTCGGGTCTAAAAGTTGCGAGGAGGTTACTGTTCGGGGAATCTCACTTCGGAAGAATTGGCGACTTGAAAAGTTGAAATACCCGAAGTCCCAAAGGCTGAAGTCCCAAAGTGAATGAGGATCCACATCAGAAAGACTACGTCAGCAAGACTATGTCTGCAAGACTACATCAGCAAGGACACGTGGTGAAATTAGACAATGAAAAGTGTCAAGTTGATTCGAAATTTCAGGTACGTGAAAATCACAAATCCGAGTGACACGTGGAAGCTACTAGGCTCATGACATGTCATCAAGTGATGTAAGTAAGTGACATCACTCCAGGAGTTTTACTTTGGGAGCTTTACTAGCAACACTTGCCCAAATTTTCGAAGTCCCAAAGTGGTTTGGGGTCGTCCATCATCGAGGAGGACAGGTGGCACGAGATCCACAACTTTAGAATTTTGTAGATGGGGAGAATGTGAAAATCACCGAAGACAAATCTCGACCGTTGATCGTCAAGGGGAGTACGTGTCAGCTGATCTGAGATTTCAGAGAAATATCACTTCAAGGATTTCCAGTTGAGACTTGAGAATTATGAAGTCCAGAGATGCGAAAGGATCTTGACCATTGATCTGAAAGGGACACGCTTCAGTGGATTGTCAGCTCCAGGAAAAAGCAAAGGAAGGTTGAAAGGTTGGAAAGTTGAGATTTCCGAACTCTGAATACCTGAAAGGAATGTGACCATTGATTCAAGAATACCATGTGTCATTAGATCATGGAATCTAGGTGAAATTCTCAGGGAGCAAGCGAAGTTTGAGAATCGAGACTCCCGAAGCCCGAAAGGAGAAATTGATCTTGTATGTTGGTTTGGAGGGCCACATGTCACTTGGTCGATGAGACTAAGGATCATGTGTGGATGGAGGAAAGAAGGTAGGAAAAGAAAATAGATTAGAGTCATTGATCAATGGAATCTGTTAGAGACCGCGATATCGACGATCACATCTGATTGCGGGATCAGAAGTTGCTCGAAAGTTAATTTTCTGAGGGTAGGCCACAATTGAAACCACGGTATCAGAGAAGGGGTATGTGGCAGCTGGAGGTATATTGAGGGGAGAAAAATGGTTAATCCCAAACCACTATTGGATGCGCCTATAATCATTTTCTTATGCAAGGATGTAGCCTGAGGTCACATGCGACAGGGGGCTAACGAGAAGAGAGCTTGTGCCCGCAATCACATGGTCATGTGAAGTTAATCATCTAAGGTCATATTGGAAAATAGTGAGCTATTTCTCTCTAGACCAAGAACATGAAGTGCCTTTTGAATAGGCATATGGTCACCTTCAAAGGTCACATGAAGGAAGGGACTTAGAAGCCAAAGAAGCCAAAAAAATGACTGGTTGTAACTGCCAGAGAAGACGAAGAATTTCGATTGACAGAGAAGCAAAATATTCTCAGGATAACTGCGAGAGAAGACAAAGAACCTTGAATAACAGCCAGAGAAGATAAAGAGTTTGTATGATGATTAGGTAGATGACTTGACGTGTAAAATGCATGCAGAATAGAGAAGAGACAATGTATCTCTCGGAGAGTGAGGCATGTGGGTAGGACGAGACATAGTGCATAATCTAAAGGGGAGATCGGTGGTGCAATGAAGAGGATGCAGAGGTAGCACATAGCATAAAAGGAAGAAGAGAATTTGAATATCGGGTGGTGTGGAGTGTAGGAGGAAAAAGACAAGAGCATAGAATTTGAATGATGAAGAAGCATAATAGATTATAGAATCTGAAGAAGGCAGAGGAGACATGGA
>JASDQU010105172.1:285082-309703 GCA_032191745.1 Picea mariana
TCTAAATTCTAGTTGGTTGTAGAATATATTATGGGAGTTGGTGCTTCCATATAGTGGGTGCTAGAGAAACCTGGGAATTGGTGCTTCCATCTAATTGCTGCTAGAGAAATCTGAGAGTTGGTTCTCTCTGCAAGTTGTAGCTTGCTATCAGAGGTTGTAGCCTCATATTTGAGTTGGAGCTCAAAGAATGTGATGTACATGAAAGTTGGATCTTGATTGACATCTTAAGAAGAAGAGGTTTTCACCCTTTATGGGTTTCCTCAGGAAAATCAGTGTCTATGTGTACTCTGTGTGATTGATCATTGTATATCTATACATGTTAAGTTATCATCAACACATTAAATAGTAATATAGAAAGAATAAAAAAATAACATGAAAAGTTTCAAGCTTATATACATAATTGATTCACCCCCCCCTCTCAGTTATATTTCGAACAATTGGTATTAGAGCCGGTGCCTTTGATCAAAGGTAGATCCATAAGCTTGAACATGACTAGTCATGATGGAAGTTCAACTAATAGACCCCCTCTATTTGATGGAACAAACTTTGCCTTCTGGAAAATAAGAATGAGAACACATTTAATGTATTTGGGTGCTGATATTTGGGATGTCGTTGAAATGAGATATGTGAAGCTTGTAGTCTTGGCCTCAAAATATGATAGGCTGGAGTTTAGATTTAATGAAAAATCAATGAATGCCATCCTCAGTGGACTTGCTGAAGCCAATTTTTTCAAATTCATGCACTGTGATTCAGCAAAAGTTATTTGGGATAAGCTGATAAGTAGTTATGAAGGTAATGAAAAGGTGAAAGACGCAAAACTTCAGACTCACAGACTAAAATTTGAGTAATTAAAGATGGATGAAGACGAAACTATCAGTAAGTACTTCTTACATATATAAGAACTTGTCAACACTATGAAAGGCCTAGGTGAAATGATAGATGAATATTTTCTAGTCCAGAAAATATTAAGATCTCTTCCTAATAGATTTAACTCAAAGGTCTCTGCTATAGAGGAAATAACTGATCTCAAAACATTGACACTAAATCAACTTCTTGGAACCTTAAATGCTTATGAAATGAGAATACCCAAAGGAAAATCCACTACAGGAGAGGCATATTTTAAAGTAGATAAAAACAAAGACTCCGATATAGATGAGATTGAAGCAAATTTTGTAAGAAGACTGAAGAAAGGATAAGGCAAATACAAAGGTAAACTGCCCTTCAAATGTTTCAACTGTGGTAAGATAGGTCATTTTGCATCTAAGTGTCCTCACAAATGAAAGGATCAGACATATGACGATGAAGAAAAGAAAAAACACAAGAAGGTCTATAAAGAGAATAATTTTAAGAAGAAAAGCCTTTGTGTAAACAATGATGATGATCCCTCAGATGATGAAAGCAGTGACTCTTCTATTGAATATAAAATAAATGATATCATGTTAATATATTTTGAAGATATAAACATTGAAGATACAAGAAGTGATTTCATTGATTGTGAAGCAATAGTAGATCTTGAAGGAGAACTTGTCAATGCCATGGAAGAGATTGATAGACTCAGAGAAAAGAAAAGAAAAGAAAAATAGTTATTGCTCAGGTATGAGAAAACATGCAATGAACCATCTGAAGAAATTACTCTATTGAAGGTTAAGTTAGAATAATCTAAGAAGATTGAAGATATCCTCAAACAATAATTGAAGGAAGCTGAAACAAAAGGTGCAAAATTGGAAGATGTGTTAGAAAAGATCTAGAGAAATTTCAGGCCTTATATAATCAAAATCTGATAAGTATTAAAGCCTCAACAGGATTATCCTCCATTATGAATCAACAAAGGAATTCAAAGTTGAAAACTAGTTTGGGTTATGAAGAGGGATCAAGTAGTGGTCAACCAAGCAACAAAGAATCCATCAAGTTTGTCAAATCTACAACCATTGACAACAACAAACCTACAGAAACAAAGGAAGAGAATTAGCCGCCAAGGAGGAGTGAAGGAAAAGCTACCAGAACTGAATCTGTAGAACAAATAAATAATACACCCTCTGCTCAAGGAAATCATTAGCATGGAATAAATCGACCTTCTCAAAGAAGACATCCATTTTCTAGGTACAAAGATTTTTTCTATGGATATTGTTTTTACTGCTTTAACTTTGGCCACAAAGTTGTAAATTGTTCTTTAAGATTTAGACATGAGCAATCAAGACAACCAAGGAATAAATATATGCCACAACAAAGAATGAGACAACCAAGTAACAAACAACCACAGGCTACATATCACGTGATGGTTGGGAAAAGTATGCATATTACACATAACAAACATTATAATCCTTTATTCAATGAACCAGAATGTTACATCTGCCATAATTATGGACATAAAGATACAGACTGTTGCCTAAAAAAATATAAGCTAGATTCAAATCACAGAGTTGAAAACGTCAAGGTTTGGAAGAAGAATGAAGATAACAAGTGTGGATTAGTGTTGTCATCTCAAAGACAAAAAGACACCTGGTATATTGACAGTGGATGCTCTAGTCATATGTCATGTGACAAAAGTAAGTTCCTATTACTCAAAGAAAATAAATCAGGGAGTGTGACCTTTGGAAATGATGCTCCAAGAAAGATCAGAGGTAAAGGTCTAGTAAGCTTAAATAATGGAAGAAGAAAAGCTCAAGATGTATTATTTTTTGATGGTTTAAAGCATAATCTTCTTAGTGTTAGTCAGATATGTGACAGAGGATGTGAAGTCACTTTCACTACCAAGAATTGTAAAATAAAGACAGTAAACATAGGAGAGATGAGTGCAAAAGGGGTTAGAACTGAAAACAATGCATATGTTCTAAAGGAAGATAGGAAGAAATTTCATTTAAGAAAACTTGATGAAAGTTGGTTATGGCACAGAAGGCTTGGACACCTAAATTTTGATCATATTGTCAAATTGAATAATGAAGGTGCTGTGAAAGACCTTCCAAGAATATCTAATCCTAACAACTATGTATGTGAATCCTGTCAAATGGGGAGGTTGAATCATGCTCAATTCAAATGGAAGAGTTTCACATCTTTAGAGAAACCACTTCAAATTGTTCATATGGATCTATGTGGACCATCGCGAAAGGAAGGAACTAGAGGAGAAATTTACTTTATGCTAGTTATTGATGGCTTCTCCAGACTTACGTGGGTTTCCTTTTTGAGAGAAAAGTATGATGTGTTTGAAAAGTTTAAATAAAGGATGCAGATGATTTAACAAAATAATGCATAAATTAGTAGACTATATTGATGTTCAAATTGATGAAGAAGCTCATGTAAAAGATCCACAGAGAATAAGCACTAAGCTAGATGAAAAGGATGATGAGGATAATGAAGATAAAGAACAACAAATATTAGAGTCAAAAGAAGATGATGAATCAGGTGGAGAAGAGACACCCAGACATGAAGAGTTAGGACAACAATCAACATCAAATCCTTCCTCTAGAATTAGTCAAAAGAATCATCATGAAAGTCAGATAATTGGTGAGAAAGACAAAGGTGTACAAACCAAGAGAAGGATAATCAAAGACACCGAGAAATCACATATAGCCTTCATATCCATGGTGGAACCTAAAAACTTTAATGAAGCCAGTAAAGACATAAATTGGTTAAAATCAATGAATGAGGAACTGGACCAGATTGAAAAGAACGACACTTGAGAACTCATTCCTAGGCCAACAAATAAAAATTTAATAGGATCCAAATGCGTCTACAAAAACAAGATGAATGAGCAAGGAAATATTGTAAGAAATAAGGCTATATTGGTCTGTAAAGGATATGCTCAAATAGAAGGACTGGATTTTGATGAAATATTTGTGCCTGTAGCAAGATTAGAAGCTAATAGAAAGTTTCTTGTATGTGTGTGTCATAAACAATTTAAATTCTATCAAATGGATGTCAAGACATATTTTCTAAATGGAGATCTAAAATAAGAAGTCTATATGGAAAAACCAGAGGATTTCCAACTGTCAAATAACCCTGACTTTGTCTACAAGCTGAAGAAAGCCTTATATGGGTTGAAACAAGCTCCTCATCCCTGATATTATAGACTGGATAAGTATCTTTAAGACAAAGGGTTCAAGAGAGGAACAGTTGAAAAAAATATATATATCAAAACAGAGGGTAATGATTTTCTCATTGTGTTGGTCTATGTAGATGACATCACCTTCAGAAGCAATAATGCTTCATTGGTACAATGGTTTTCTTCTGCCATGCAGTCTAAATTTGAAATGTCCATGATAGGGGAACTATCATTTTTTTTTGGTCTGCAAATTACTCAAAGGTTTGTCATAGAAAGATTTGCCTCACCATTGTTATATTGCACAGAGGGCCTTTTTCCATTTCCCTATGCAGACTTATCAACCCCCTTTTGATAAATCCAGAGCCAAAATTATATATTTTTCCACATATACACTCCCTAACTTCTTTGCAAGATGTGTATATGCTTGCTTCTCCACTATAGCTCATGTATATCGAGATTTGTTCCAGAAAATACAAAATGAGGTCAGGTTTCCATGTCACGACAAAAGATATCTGATATTTGGCCTTCCATATACTGGAAAAATTCTGACTCAACCCTTTAGTTGCATTCTGGAGGCTATAAGAGTACAATTTCGAGCTATGGAAAAGGAGGAGAAAGCATTCAACTTTGAGAGCAAAGTTTCTCTGGAGAAATTACTTCATATTGAGTCTACATCCCTTTGTCCCTCAAGTCTGAACACAGTGTTTAGCCCCCAAGCTCTTTCCTTATTGTCAAGAGGACTTCATTACCTCTTTTCTATGAGCTTGCCTTTGGTGGAGGATTGAAGTGGTGGAGACCCAGTTGGAAGGAACTTGGTTTCTTGGTTTCGAACTGTGCCGACACGGAAGTCTGTAATGTTGATACTTCTGTTGATCAATTATTAATAGAAATACTCCTTTCTCGTCCTATCGATATCTTGCAAATATGTGATTATTATCCATGGGCATGTTTGTAATGTTTATTAATGGATTGTGCTATCTGATGTGCTAACTCATGTTATATATTATCACTATATACTTGCATCGCTTGTTAGTTGAGAACTTCTTATAGGTGTAAAGCTTTGGGTCAAAGTGCTCAACGATGGAATGACATCAAATGATTGGATCGAGGTAGGATTCTTCCTCATATTGCACATTAGTTTATATAACACATGTTGGAATTGAGTTGATTTATGTAGTCATATCTATCTGTTGTGGTTTACCCTTGTCCATAGAGAGTTTTTCCCTTGTAACATAAATGGCGAATCCACTGGGGATATGATCTTCCTTCTAAGGGTTGAAGTATTTTTCCTTCTTACATTGCTCTTTTTCCTTTGTGTTTCTTGCCGTATCACAGTTGGACAGAGTCTGTTCACTCTGGGTATGACGTTTTTATCCTTTTACCCTTGCCTAGCCTTTTTTTAAAAGATATACACCATTTTTTCTCTGACAACCGTGTATACACATTTGTTGTCCCACTGCAAGAAGCGTATATATGCTCTTTTCTCTTGAACAGTTGTGTATACCACTTCCCCTTGCTTGCTTGCTTGGTTTAGTGACTGTTGGGTAGGTTTTGAGGATCACTAAGCCTTCTTAAGTCTCTGTGGTGCCAGTTGAGATTATCTGGGATGACAGGAAACCTGTTTGGAGTTGAATTTTTGGGCGGCATCTTTCTCTTTGTTTTTCATTTTTAATTTTTCCTTGGTAGTTGGGTTGTCTTCCTAGCTGCTTGGTATTCTGATCGAGTGATTTCTTTTATACATAGTAGAAGTTATATATCAAGTTGCTTATCAGTCCATGCATTTTCTTTTTAATACATTGAAAATACAAAAAAAATAGGTATTTTGCATTGGTTGGTATTTTTGTATTGGAACCTTTATTTTAGCACATTTAGCGTAAGATTGCATTTTACTTCTGAGTTGCAGAGTTAAAATTGAAGATTGCACTGTTTTTATTTAGCATATCATTCACTGAAAAGTTAAAGTTAGGCTTTGCATTATATCTATTTTTTATTTTCATGCAGAGTCATAACAACATGAATTTCATTTCCATACCTTTTTGAGTAATCATGGCCAATAAAATTTACGCTTTAAACTAAAATTGATTAGTAACGATTTTATTGAAAGGGTGCACAAACTAGCCTAGGATTTAATGCCTTGGAATAGGATTTTGTGAGTAAACTTCTCCAAGGCAATTAAATCAACATATGTGTCTAAGACAGGGAGTTGAGAAATCCATTGTATAATTGGTAATATCAGGAGGCTCCGCTCACATCGGAGTTAAGCACGAGGTCACGTGAAGTTTGTTGAAGGGATAACCCCTGGATACTCACCTAGCGTCAGAGATATTTATGTGGATTTATTCATATTTTGGGATCTTGCTAGTATCCATACCTATGTGAGAGGTGATGCTTTCAAGGTTTCAGGCTTTTCTACCCTACCCATACGGTAATCCAAACTTACGATTGTTCGCCTGTGCATCATCTATACAGTGGTTGATTAGTTTCTTGACTTAGGTTTCTCATAGGTTACTTGCAGGGATTATTCTGCTTGTATCCTGGGTCAGATAGGGGTCGGACAACACACAACCTTTATGGAGGATTACCTCTCCAGGGGGATCTGACCGACTGGTTCTTAAGTCTATGAGGGCCCTTATAACTGATTCTATTACCTCCAAAATTTAGCAGGGAGTCTCAGGTCCCTCCTGGATGAGGCATACCTTCTTTAGCAAGGGAGGCCACTCAACCACTTTAGCCCGTTTGCATGCATATTGGTCGTTTGACTTTTTGGTATGTTCTTTGATTATTAGTTGGCCTTAGGATATATTTTTATTTGTTGAGAATCATAAGTCATCGTGGAGTCGGACCAACTTCCTCGTAGGTCCCGTCAGTTGTTACAGTTACCACCGGTTTTCGAGCTATTTCCTTCTAAAAGGCATAGAGTTATCGGGAGTGGTACCCACACATCCACTTTTCAGACTTGTGATCCCACAAGGATGAGTATTGAGTCTAGTCTTCAAAACACTGGGAGTTCATCAACTCCCAATCCCACTATAGTTAATTTCACTCCTTCGACACCTACAACCGCTATAGTTGCAGTGTCGGAGGCCTACACCGGTACTATGGCTCGGCCCGTAGTCAATGCTTCATCTCTTGCCTCTAACCCTTTTGGGGGTTTTGGCCACTCACCGAGTTACAATGTTCAGACCATCCCCATGGCTACTAATCCATTTTCTTATGGTATGCCAAGTTTCACTTCACAGTTTTCGACTGCCATCCCAACTTCTGGCCATAACACTAGCCTTGGACCTAGAGGCACTACACCTCCTTACACTCCTTTTCCATTTGGTAGCTCTCATGTTCCCCAAGTGAATCCTAATGTAGGAATTGTCCCCTTCCTTAACCCTGGGTCTAATCTTTCTACGGTTGGATGGAACAACCAAGTTGGCGGACAAGTTCCACCCTATATCCCTATCCCCTCGGTGTTGAATTTGACCAATATTTTTGGCATAATGAATCCACTTCAACCCTATAGATTCCCACCCAGAGGAGGCCAGTCTCATGTCTTGGGCACCCCCCAACCTATATCTAATTCATTTGGGGGTAGTTTTAACAACCCTCAGTTTGGAGCTAATCTAATTGGGGGCAATTTTCATAACCCCTATCAGAACAGTCCTACTAGAATGATGCCCAATCCATCTTTCACGAATCCTCCCGGAGGAGGGTATTTTAATTCTGGAAAAGATTCTGGTCCTTACTAGAATCCTGGATGGAACACAGCTCCTAATACTCAGTCTTTTGCAGGAGGATGGGGTCAGGTGTCGCAACCCTGTATTCCCTTTCTGGCCATGCTTAATCTACTAGATTTGTCTAAATTAATGAATGACATGATGAGTCATCATCCCACATGGCCCACTATGCCCACCAAGCTTCCATCAGACATTCCAAAGTTTGAGGGTAAGAATGGTGAGGACCCTGGTGATCACATCACTACTTTTCACCTCTGGTGCTCATCGAATTCTTTGAATCACGATTCTATTAGATTACGATTGTTTCAACGCACTCTTATCGGGATTGCGTCACAATGGTATATTGAGCTACCTAGGGGGACATATGGGTCTTTTAAACAGTTAGCACTAGCCTTTATTAACCATTTTCAACTACTTGTTCGTTACGATGCTGACATTGAACTTTTGTCAACTTTACTCCAGGGTTCCGACACTCACATTTCAGGCCATATCCAGGAATGGCATAGGTGAATACGGTTAGTTAAGACTCCCATACCCTTGACCTTTCTTTTAGAATGGTTTTTGAAGTCTTTGCATGCTCCTATTTAAAATGGTGTTTCTACTTTCGGGGTCTTCAACGAGGAAGAGGCCATTTTTAGAGCCTAGCAATTCGATTTGATCTATGCCTAGTCTGGGATGTTATACCACCTTCTTCCCAACGCACCACGGTCGACTCATGATCTTAGACAGGGTCTTGGACCCCATGCCGATGGTATTGTGGGATCCACCAATGTGAAGTCCATAGACTCGAGAACGAAGTCTATCGGAGGACCAGCTTCCTCTAGATCCTCCAAACCCACCCAATCGACGGATGTACATTTTGTACAGTCATCAAAAAACCCAAATGGTGGCCAGCAACTAGATGGGAATAAATGGAAAGGTTAAAATAATCGTAGAGGTGGGAAGAATAAACCCAAGGACAAGAATAATAATGGAAAACAGAATGATAATGTTGGAGAGGGCATGAAAGAAAAGCTGAAGGTTAAGTTTCCTTGTAAACTTTGTACAGATGATCACCTTACACACTTATCCCCCAAACTTGCGGAGACTGGAAGGCTTTTAAATCTTCCACCTGTTGTGCTAACGAATCCTTTTCCTCACAACCAGCACTTAGCCTTGAGTTCTTCGAATGCCGGAAATGCACCTAGTGGGAGTCAAAACCCACCACCGCAAGATGGCGATCGTGTTTGTATCAATATGGTCGACACAAAAATCGATATATCCACTCGCTCTCGAGATTAAGACTCTTCAAAAGCTAGTACCAGCCTAGAAGCTCCTCCTCCACCCCCGGAGATGAATTTACAGATTGAGAAACTAGAGCCACTGCCTCATATTCCGAAAGGAGTATTCAAGAGCTCTACCCATAACCCTAATGCTAGAGCCACCTAGAACTACTCTATTGATGAGGATCTGGGCCAAACACTTTATGCAATGTCTGCTTTGGAGGTACTCCAGATGTGTCCATCACAGAGGAATGCCTTACTCTCTACCTTAGGAGCTCTATAACCTAGTGGCTCGAAAATCATCAAGTTTGATGTCACAAACATGAAGCCTTGTTTACCCTACCATGTGGCTTTCCAAATCCACATGGAGTATTCTAAATATACCATCAAACGAGTGGTCGTTGATGAAGGTGATGCCACTTGCGTGATGTCCTTAGTCTATTGGAAAGTTATTGGTTCTCCAACCCTTTCAAAGTCATCAACCATGTTGACCGCATTCGAAAATCATTCCTTCCGCCCTCATGGTATTCTCCCCACCTTTCCGGTCCAGTTAGGTGGGAAGATGGTAGAGGTGGAAGTAGAGGTAGTTGATGCACCTCTCGATTATAACCTATTACTAGGTCACAATTAGAATTATGTTATGGTCATCGTCGTATCGTCCGTTTTCCGCACGCTTTGTTTTCCTCATCAGGGGGAGATTGTGACGATCGACCAGTTATCCTTTGCGTACTCTAGCTCGAACGCATCTTTTGGACCGTCGATCCTTGTGGTCAACAATTCTCAGCCGACAACTGAGAATATTAGTGTTGGAATGTATTCTTCCCTTATGGGTACTTTCGACTTCTCGGCACCAACTCACCACATTTACGCCATGTCCAGTACACCCGCTTCAGTAGAGGATTCCATCCCTTTCCGCACTTCTTATTTTAGTGATCCTTGGACCCTACCTTCTCTTACTTCATTGATTGAAGGTCAGTCACATGTTGGCATGGCTATGACAATATCGGCAGCAGAGATTGCATGTCAAGTTATCCTTGACTCTTCTGCTGATCCTGATCCTGTTCCCTAGCAGACGGTCGAGGAAGATCCAGTTCTTAGGCCCGTGTGGGCCACTTTTTTATCTTGTTCACATGATTTCTTGGATGAGACTTTGCCTTTGGACGAATCCATCCTTGAAGCCATGAATTTTTCCGAGATACCTTGGGACGATATGCATCATCGATCTTATTTTCTCCCAAGTCTTGAAAGAATTGAGCAAGATGATTTTAGATCTACCCTGAGTGAGATAATCGGTCATGCCGTAATTCCACTTGATACACATGGAATTTACACCAAAGGGAATATGGCGAGTATTTCTCCTACCGTCCAGATCGATATCTCTCATACCCATGGCAAGATCGAAAATGTAAATATAGGTGCAGATTGTTCGCCAGAAGATATTCTGATCTACACCAACCTCTTCAAATAATTTCAAGACGTATTCACTTGTCCATATGAAGAGATGCTAGGGATCGACCCTCGTATTGTCGAAAATGAGATTAGGACTTACATGGATGTTAAACCCATTCGACAACATCTTAGAACTGTTAATCCTAGGAAAGCCCCCGCTATTAAGGTAGAGGTAGAGAAGCTACTTAATGTCGGCTTTATCTACCCAGCTCCCTTGACTGAATGGGTGTCCAACCTTGTTCCCGTGAATAAAAATCAAGGAACCATCCGCGTGTGTATGGACTTTCGCGACCTGAACAAGGCCTATCCTAAAGATAACTTCCCCACACCTTTCATTGATCATATTTTCGATGAGTGTGCGGGAAGCGAAATATTTTATTTTATGGACGGATTTTCAGGCTATAACCAAATCTAGATAAAACCCAAAGACCAACATAAGACAACATTCATATGTCCTTGGGGCACGTTTGCATACCGAAAAATGCCTTTCGGGCTGAAAAACACCGAAGCAACCTTCCAACAAGCCATGAATTTCGCTTTTCATGATCTCAAACAAATATTCAAAGCTTACCTCGATGATCTTGCTGCTCACTCTCGCAAGAGAGTGGATCATGCTATGCACCTTCGACTATTTTTTGAAATATGCCGCTACTATAGAGTCTGACTCAGTCCTCATAAATGCATATTTTGTGTTAGATCTGGCCATCTCTTAGGAATCTTAGTCTCCGAGACAGGGATCATGGTAGATCCACTTAAGGTTGAGGCAATTCTTCAGTTGCCTCCCCTGTGCACGATTAGACAACTTCAAGGTTTATAGGGGAAAGCTAACTTTTTGCGTCAGTTTATTGTGAAATATCACTAAGGGTTTCATGCGCCTATTGAAGAAAGACACCCTGTTTATCTGGGATGAGCGAGCCCAACGAGGCTTTAAATAAAGCCTTGGTATCGGCCCCTTTGCTGAAATATCCAGATTACAGTAGACATTACTTGTTGTATATTGCCGCGTCTAAAGAGACCATTGGTATGGTTCTAGTTCAGGAGGATGATGAGCTCCGCGAGCACGTCATCTACTATCTCATTTGAAATTTAGTTGGTCCTGAATGTAATTACTCGCACGTTGAAAAGCTAGCTCTAGATGTCGTCCACGCAGTCCAATGTTTATGACACTATATATTGCTTTGCAAAACTACTATGGTTGTCGATGTTAATCCATTTCAATACGTCCTCACTAGACGTATCATAGGCGTAAAATATAATAAATGAATTGTCATCTTACAAGAATTTGATCTTGAATTTGCTTCGGCCAAGTCTAAGAAATCACTAGTTTATGCAGAGTTATTATATGATTTCCCACGATTAGACGAAGATGTTATTCATGTCGATTTATTCGCAATTGAACACATTTTCCTCATCTCATCGTCCGACCCCTATTATGGATATATTGTTTTATATATTCAAACCTTGAAGTTTGCTCAGCATCTCTTGCGAGATGATCGACGATGTGTTAGATACCAAGCCAAAAAGTATACAATCATCGGAAACACTTTGTATCGTCAAGGAATAGATATTATCTTACTTCATTTCTTAACTCATGAGGAAGTCGAGTTAGTCCTTAATGATTGCCACAAAGGGGCTTGTGGTGGTCATCTATCTGGGCTTGCGACAACCCAAAAAATCTTGTGAGTCGGTTACTTCTGGCCCACCATATTTAAATATTGTATTGAAGTGGTTAAGAAGTGTCGCCCCTGCCAGGTGTTCACTCGAAAAATGAGCTCACACCCAGTCCCTCTCCACCTAGTCATTACCGTCAGTCCCTTCACCAAGTGGGGCATAGATTTCGTTGATTGCAGCCCAACTTCGGCTGGGGGGCATCACCACATTATCGTGGTTGTCAAATACTTCACCAAGTGGGTCAAAGCCATGCCTACTGTGAAATCCGATGGGAAGACTACAACTTTTTTCGTATTCAACCAAATTATCACCCGGTTCGGTATCTTGAGTAAGATTGTCACTGATCATGGCAGTCATTTTCAAAATGAAATGATGATATAACTAGCGTCTAAGATGGGGTTTAAACATGATCACTCATCTCCTTATTACCTCCAGGAAAATGGGCAAGTAGAGGCCGTTAATAAGTCTCTCAAGACCATCTTGCAAAAAACTGTCAGTCGGAGCAATTCCAACTGGCACATCATGTTATATCCCGCACTTTGGGCATACTGAATCTTAGTTAAGACTACCACCGGTTTTTCTCCTTTTCAGTTAGTACACAGTGTGGAGTTGATACTTCCCATTGAATGCAAAATCCCTTCTCTCAAGTTGGCAGTTGAGCTCCTATCTAACACTTCGGATTTAGAGCGATGCCTTGTACACCTAGAGAGTCTTGACGAGCAACGTCGGCACGCCTTTATGGCTATCAAGGAAAACAAGAAACATGTCAAGGTTCAGTACGATAAGTCTATCTGTCTTCGATTGTATGCTGAGGGTGACTTGGTCCTCTTGTATGACCAAGCCAAAGAACCACTAGGGGCAGGCAAATTTAAACCCATGAGGCACGGTCTTTATATTGTGTGACGTGTTCTAGAAAAAGGAGCCTATGAGTTGGAATATTATGATGGGAATAAATTGGTTGAGCCCAGAAATGGGCTCTACTTAAAAAGGTATTACACTTGAGCCCTGGGCTTGGGTGAAACACTTTTTATACTAACGTAAATATCAGTGCATATACACCTTTTCCCCCTTTTTGTCTTTGGCTTGCTTATCGAGTTTTCCCTTTTTTGGCAGATGTCAACGGAGTCTTTGGTCTTAGGATTCGCAAACGGAGCCAGTCATCATACACAGAACTTAGCTTCTGTCGCTTGGGTGATTTACTCACCTGAGGGTCTGTTGGTGTCTTTAGGTGGCATATGCCTAGGGCCATCCACGAATAATGTGGTTGAATACAACATTGTCATAGAATTATTGTGCGATGCTATCTCACATGGTATTCGCTCTATAAAGGTGCATATGGATTCTCAGTTAGTCGTATGTCAGTTGAACGGTCGTTACCGTGTGCGTGATCCAACATTACTCTATCGATTCCTGTGGGTATGTCTTTTAGAACGACAATTTGAGTTTATTACGTATTTTCACATTCCTAGAAGGTCTAATCATATATTTGATGCCTACACTAATTATGTTTTGAATTGGCATTTGTCACATTAATAAAGAAAAGAAAACCATTAAATCAATGTACATATTGTAAGATATAAGTACAGTCGAAGATCCCTCTTTATATATTTCCAAAAAATATGGTGTTTTATATTACAAAATTGGGTCTAAAACCCTCAAAAATACATATACAACCAATATACATGTCCCATGACATCTACGCCTGTGGCGCTGGATGAGTCTCGTGATAGAAAACCACGGCATTGGTGAGACACTGGAAGAATCGTACCCATGATCTAGGTACACTGACAACCTACCTCTGCATGGCTTCAGGTAGATCCTCCACCTGAACCATAGGAATCCTTTGTGTCAAACACGACAGGTTGCCCTGCACGTTCTGAAGGACTCTCTCTGCCTCTCCTCCCGCTACCTCATCTCCCTGGTGCCTCCACCTATGTCATAGGAATCCATCTGGCCATTGCGGACCCACGTCTGCAACCACACAAGTATCGAGTTAATATTTAAAAACACCATCCAAAAAAAAATAAATTGTTCTTTTAAATACAAAAATATAAAAAATGAAATATATAAAAAATATTGTTTACCTATGGCGTTGTAGGAGGCTCTTGGTAGAAGCGGCATAACAGGATCACCTCTGAAATCAATTCCTGTATAGGGATAGTCGTCTAGAGATATGATTTGTCTCCTCCATCAGAAGAAAAAATCATCCTTGTAGGGTGTCACCACCCTACCTCCCCCCTGTCGTCTCATGACCTCGATCCATCGCACCATAGCTGAATCACGTGGCCCTCTAGGAATGATCTCCACTCTAGGTCCCAGGCTTGGGATCGGCATGAAAAAGAAGCTACAAAGGATAGAGGCAAACCCAAAGTTTCTCTTTGCCCCCTGCTTGCACTCTGTCAACTGACCTTTCATATTGGTCAGCAGTGAGGTACACCAATCGTACATGGTAGGTCTTGCACACTCCAGTGCGTAAAACATAATTGGTCTCAATGCTTGATGCAGCGAGGCTAACCCTATGATCCTGGTAAGCACGAGCACAATAATCTTCAGGCTGAGGTTACCTATAGCCCGGATAGGGATTTGACTTCCCACCATGGGAGTCCCTGCAACACAGTGGGCCTCGATGTATTCTTTGACCTTCATCCCACTCCTGGCCCCGCGTGACTTGAGATCCATGACCTCTCCTCGGCGTGAAAGTATTGTCAAGAAGTAGATGTCCTCTACCTCAATCCTTAAAGGTTGTCCATCAAGGATAAAGCTCTCGCTATCTAGATCCCAATAGCCCACCAGCATTTCCAATAACCTCACTTGGGCCCTCATTCCTTTGAGAGCCCAAAACTTGTATAGACCACATCTTTTTAATGCCTCTTGAGCCACCAGATCCCTTTCCATTGCTGCATCTACCTCCTCATGCTCTCTCTCCCTCCACTCCAACACCATCCTGTAAAAACCAAATCAATTTTTGAGTTAGAAGCTTATTTTTTGCCATTTTGCACACGTATACGCGGGTTATCCAAGAACAGTTGCCGGTAGGGCTTGATATACGCTCCATGTAGTTCACACAGGGGCTTATATCTGGTCGTATACATGACATATTAGTAGAAACCCACGTATACCAAAAAACCCAATTTGCGCCCTTAAAAACTAAAAAAATGGAGCCTAATTCAAAATTGTAAACCATTGAATTTGAAGAGGATGGGATGAAGAGTTACCTGGACCAGACGGTTTGCAATTCTATTGCCTATTGCTCCCACGATCATCGTTTGAATTATGGAGGTATGTTAGTCCAAATTGCACTATTTTGGGTGAAAATGAAAATAACATAGTAAATTTTGATTTTATTACTATTTATAAAACACTTTTACCCATTTGATATAGTTTTATGCTATTATTTTGTCTATGGACTAATTCAAAAATGGTTTTAAGCTGGTTTTTGTAGTTTCGACTCAATTTTCTTACAGATTTCAACGTCATGGTTGATCGTTCATATCCTCAAGCAGGTATATTCATAGCCTAACATATAGGATAGGTATTCACCACATCGCGCAATTTTGCATTATACTTCAATTACCAATTTTTACGCCTTAGGTATGAACCAATTTATTGTGATGCATTAACCTCCATCTACTATCATAGCATCGTTAATAAATGGTAGAGACTTATGAAACATGGGTACCCTAGTTAGAACCTCTTTTTCATTTGGTGCTCATGCCGAGATTTTTCCTTAGGACCAAGAGTCCATTAGAATTCGATACATGACTTTACAATGAGCCTCATTTCTCATTCATGCACACGCGGCCTTATTACCTGCGGACTCCCAAAACACGAGTCTTAGTTAAGCTCTTTTCTGACTCGTTATTAAAAATTGAAAAGATCGTCGAGTGATTTGTCCCTTTCACACTCATTAAAATTGGATTTGAAAGATCATGAATCTTAGTTAATCTCTTTTCCGACTCGCTATCAAAAATGGAAAAGATCGTCGAGTGAACTTGTCTTTTTCACACTCGTAAATTGGATTTGAAGAGATGTCTATTTGGCACAAGTTTACCCCTTTTTCACACCAATTAGACTAAAAGATATAAAAAAGGACATTTTTGGCATTAAATTTTGATTGCATCTCATTCCCTTGCTTGTAGTATTGAGGCTTTAGCCGGTTCTCGCTTTTCATTAGAAACCATGGCTCAAGCAGTTTGCATCCTCAACCAAGCAGAGCCTTGTTTATATCCTTCACAATTTGACACCCTATACCCTGGAAGGAACATCACCCCGAGTGTCCATCTCCTGCATGCGTTTACTTTCATTGAGCATAGGTACGTTCCACTACTAGAACTAGTTTTGCTTACTTGCGACACTCGCTCCCTCCTCTGTATCATAGCATTCACTTATTATGAAAAAAAAAAAAATATGGGTGGGAAGGGAGTACTATATTGTAATTGGCAGCAGTCGTGTCGCCTTTGAACAGAGCACAAAGTTATTGAGTCCTTGTGTCATCATAATTTTGGGTCTAGCATGGCCTTAGGAAGTTGATCTCGTTACAGAATTTTCTCTACCGATTGGTTAATCTTCCAGTCACTATAGAGAACATTATGGATGCCTCCTGCATCTAGTTTTCACATCATTAAGTCTATGTTGTTGGAGTCCACCATATGTCTCATGCTCTTGTTCAAAGGAATTCTATCAACCGGCGTCGGCCACTCCTTAGAAATATTGACTTTGCATGTTGGCCATACCCTTAGTTTGTCTTAGAATCACATGATACTTTGGTCTTATGATGCACCCTAGCCCTACTTTCATCTTTGGTAGGTCACCTTGAACCCAACAATCAACATTTCATCATGGGTCGTTGACTGGGTGGTTTCCCTTGTGTTCGATGACAAGACATCTATTCACACTTTGGGATTTGTGCAGTGTCTTGGATGCCATTAGCCTTATCGGTGGTTTCCTCGCCTTTGTCAGTAGTTTTCATCATTGGCTGCTATTCATAGGGTCTTTTTCATGTACCACTTGCATTTGCAACATGTGAAAGACGCACAGGGTCATTGCTTCGTGAACATGTTCTTTGTCCGATCTCCACCAAATCATGAAGCTCCTACTTTGTTCCTCGTGTTGACTGATGAGAGATGTCTTAATGCTCTCCTTTCAGCGGGTCTCTTTCCATCAACTTCATCTCATGTATTCTGGATACGAGACCTAGAGTTTTATGAGTACCTTGAGTCTTGTAGTCATTAGTGGCAGGCTCTCTCACCATCAACATATGGGAATACATCAATGTCTCCTGATCAATGGATCTCTCAAGTGTTCAACACCAGCTCCTTTCTTCACATTTGTAGAGATGTACTCAGTGCCTTGATACCTACTTTTATCATTGGTAGGTTGTCTCGCGTTTGTCAACGGTATACCTCAATGACCGGTAATCAAATGATGTCTCATCATGTTCGACCTCAACTCATTTATTCACATGATGTAGACTTGCACCATTGGCGGATTGTATTGAAGACTTGAATACATCACTTTGTAAATGCAGCTTTCCTGAGTTGTTGCTTCCATTTCATTGGACCAATACCTATTTGACTTCAGCGATCATGGGAGATTAGATTGTACTCCATGGTATACAGATATTTTCAGATTGATTTTGAGACTGGTTTCACTGGGCCTTGTTCATGACTATGAAAACTATTGGCATGTAACCGCATTTATACTTTCCTACTCATGGCCATGAACACTTGTTGGTATATTTTCCACATGGATCTGCATTTTATTCTTGGTAGCCATGTATGCAAAGTCAGTACATAATGTAATGAGCAATTGAGTTCGTCTAGCTTGTTCTCTACCACTCCACTTTTGGGTTATTTATAATGTATTTCGGCCATTGCAGATACTCCTCTAATCTCACACATTAGGGGGCATCTGTTATAGCAATATTTTCCTCACCATTGCTATATTGCACAGAGGGACTTTTTCCATTTCCCTATGTAGACTTATCAACCCCCTTTTGATAAATCTAGAGCCAAAATTATATATTTTTCCACATATAAACTCCCTAACTGCTTTGCAAGATGCGTATACGCTTGCTACTCCACTATAGCTCGTGTATATCAGGATTTGTGCCAGAAAATACAAAATGAGGTCAGGTTTCCATGTCACAACAAAAGATTTATGATCTTTGGCCTTCCATATACTGGAAACGTTCCAACTTGGCCCTTTAGTTGCATTCTGGAGGCTACAAGAGAACAATTTCGAGCTATGGAAAAGGTGGAGAAAGCATTCAACTTTGAGAGCAAAGTTACTCTGGAAAAATTACTTCATATTGAGTCTGCATCCCTTTGTCCCTCAAGTCTGAACACAATCTTCAGCCCCCAAGCTCTTTCCTTATTGTTGAGAGGACTTCATTACCTCTTTTCTATGATCTTGCCTTTGGTGGAGGATTGAAGTGGTGGAGACCCAGTTGGAAGGAACTTGGTTTCTTAGTTTCGAACCGTGCCGACACGGAAGTCTGTAATGTTGATACTTCTTTTGATCAATTATTAATAGAAATATTCCTTTCCCATCCTATCGATATCTTGAAAATATATGATTATTATCCATGGGCATGTTTGTAATGTTTATTAATGGATTGTTCTATCTGATGTGCTAACTCATGTTATATATTGTCACTATATACATGCATCGCTTGTTAGTTGAGAAATTTTTGCAGGTGTAAAGCTTTGGGTCAAAGTGCTCAACGATGGAACGACATCAAACGATTGGATTGAGGTAGGCTTCTTCCTCATATTTCACATTAGTTTATATAGCATGCGTTGGAATTGAGTTGATTTATGCATTCATACCTGTCTGTTGTGGTTTTCCCTTAGCCATAGAGAGTTTTTCCCTTGTAACAAGGTCTGAAGGAATATTTATTTCTCAGGAGAAATATCTAAGAAAAATGTTGAAAAGGTTTCAAATGGAAGACTCTACACCTATGAGCACACCTATGGTTACTGGATGCAATTTAAGCAAGGATGATGACTCACCTGATGTTGATCAAAGTTCATATAGGTCTATGATAGGCAGCCTATTGTACATCACATCATCCCATCCAGACATAATGCATGATGTTGGAATGGTAGGAAGGCATCAGGCTGCACCTAAACAGAGTCATTTGTTAGCTGTCAAAAGAATATTCAGATACTTGAAAGGAACAATGAACTATGGCCTATGGTATCCTAGGAATCAGAATTTTCAACTATCAATCTATTTAGATGTTGATTGGGCTAACTGCGTGGATGAAAGAAAAAGCACGGGTGGAGGTGCATTCTTCTTAGGAGATTCTCTTATAGCATGGTTGATCAAAAAGTAAGGTTCCATTTCCTTATCGACTACATAAGTTGAATGCATTGCAACTGCCACTTGTTGTACCCAAGTATTATGGATGATTCAGACACTTGCAGACTTGGAGGTAAAGTATAATGCATCGATCTCAATTCATTGTGATAAGACTAGTGCCATTAGTGTGTCAAAGAATCTTGTATTTCACTCCAAGACCAAGCACATACCCATAAAGTATCACTTCTTGAGGGAACAGGGAACCAACATTGTTGTTTCTTTGCATTATATTCCATCCAAAGATCAGATTGTTGATATCTTCACTAAACTGCTTGCAAAAGCTCAGTTTGAGTATCTACGCCAGAAGTTGGGCATGAACCTGTTATCAAGTTAAAATAATCTTTCTGATCAGGGGGAGAGTGATCCTATTATATCTAATTAGGGGGATCATAGAGTCACTCTCTATTTTCTTTGAAATTGATGTCAAAGGGGGATAAAAAGGTGTTGCTTGTATGCTACAGTTGGAGGTCTAAGCAAAATAGTGCATCCTTTCAGGGTTGCCATCAATGCCAAAGGGGGAGATTGTTGGCATGTTTTCAAGAAGAATGTGCTTGTCATTGATGGCAAGAAAAACAACAAACCAAACCTTGAGAGCGTAGAAGATGAGAAATCTCAGAAGAGATAGTGATTTCCAGAAGTGCAGACGAGGTCCAAGAGATAGACTCGCAAGAGGAGCAAAGGTAGAGACCCATGAACACTTAGAAAACCTTCTAAGTCAAAGAGATCATAATCTCAGGAGGAAGAGTGACAGTGGTCGTTGGATCACCGATCAAGAAGACCAACAACCCTCTGATTGAATTAATGTAAGGATAGGATAAGCAGGGCAAAACGATTGAGAATTCGATCATCCAAATTTCTGTCAGCTGTTGGATTGATTTAAGTGGAAGGATAGGATAAGAAAGAGTCGTTGATCTAATATCTTGATCAATGAACAACATTTGTTTTGGTTCTAAAGATGTGAGGAGGTTATGCTACGGAGAAATCACTTTGAGAGTTTCAGTTTGAGATCTGAAATCCCCGAAGTCTAGAGAGTAGGAGAGTCGGAGTAAATGTCAATCATCAGATCATTTTAAAGTGGAAGTACAGGATAAGCTAGAAAAGCAGCATCACAGAAAGATCGAGCTGTCAATCTAAGACAATGATCGACGAACAACATTTAGTTTGGGTCTAAAATTTGCGAGGAGGTTATTGTTCAGGGATTCTCACTTCGAAAGAATTAGCGACTTGAAAAGTCAAAATACCTGAAGTCCCGAAGGCTGAAGTCCCAAAGTGAATGAGGATCCACGTCAGCAAGACTATGTCAGCAAGGACACGTGGAGCAATCAGAAAATGAGAAGAGTCAAGTTGATTCAGCATTTCAGGTACGTGCAAATCACAAAACCAAGTGACACGTGGTAGTTACTAGGCTCAAGACACATCATCAAGTGATGTAAGTAAGTGACATCACTTCGGGAGTTTTACTTCGGGAGATTTACCACCAACACTTTCCCAAAGTCCCAAAGTCCCAAAGTGGTTTAGGGTCATCCATCGTCGAGGAGGACAGGTGGTGCGAGATCCATAACCTTGGAAGTTTGTGGATGGGGAGAATGTGAAAATCACCGAAGACAAATCTCGACCATTGATCGTCAAGGGGAGTACGTGTTGGATGATCTGAGATTTTGGAGAAATCTCACTTCAAGGATTTCCAGTTGAGACTTAAGAATTTCGAAGTCCGGAGATGTGAAAGGATTGTGACCATTGATCCGAAAGGGACACACATTAGTGGATTGTCAGCTCCGAGAAAAAGCAAAAGAAGGTTGAAAGGTTGGAAAGTTTAGATTTCCGAACCTCGAATACACGAAGGGAATGTGACCATTGATTCGAGAAGAACACATGTCATTAGATTGTTGACTCCTGGTGAAATGCTCTAGGAGCAAGCGGATTTTGAGAATCGAAACTCCCAAAGCTCGAAAGGAGAAATCGATCTCGTCCATTTGTTTGGAGGGCCACATGTCACTTGGTCAATGAGACTAAGGATCACACGTGGACGGAGGAAAGAAGGCAGTAAAATACAATAGATAAGAACCGTTGATTGAGGGAATCTCTTAGAAACTGTGAGATCGACGGTCATACCTGATTATGGGATCAGAAGTTGCTCGAAAGTTAATTTCTTGAGGGCAGGCTGCAATTGAAACCATGGTATCGGAGAAGGGTTATGTGGCAGCTGGAGGTATATTGTAGGGAGAAAAATGGTTAATCCCAAGCCACTGTTGGACACACCTGTAATCATTCTCTTATGCAAGGACGTAGCTCGAGGTCACATGCGATAGGGGGCTAACGAGAAGAGAGCTCGCGCCCACAATCACGTGGTCATGTGAAGTTAATCGCCCAAGGTCATATTGGAAATGGAGCTAGTGCTTGCTAGAACAAGAATGTGAAGCACCTTTTGAATGGGTGTATGGTCACCTCTAGAGGTCACATGAAGGAAGGGACTTAGAAGCCAAAGAAGCCAAAAAAATGACTGGTTGTAACTGCCAGAGAAGACGAAGAATTTCGACTGACAAAGAAGGAAAAGATTCTCAGGATAACTGCGAGAAAAGCCAAAGAACCTTGAATAACGACCAGAGAAGATGAAGAGTTCGTATGATGATCAGGTAGACGACTCGACGTGTAAAAGACATGCAGAATAGAGAAGAGACAATGTATCTCTCAGAGAGTGAGGCATGTGGGTATGACGAGATGCAATGCATAATCTGAAGGCGAGATCTGTGGTGCAGTGAAGAGGATGCAGAGGCAACACATAGCATAAAAGGTAGAAGATAATATGAACAACAGGTGGTGTGGAGCACAGGAGGAAAATGAGTAGAGCATAGAAGTTGAACAATTAAGAAGCATAACAGAGTATAGAAGCTAAAGAAGGAAGAGGAGACATGGAGTTGTAACAGACCATATGAGAGACATATCAAGTAATTAAAGTTTTGTAAGATTCAATCAGGTTGGTAGGGTGGTTCTAGGGAGGATTGTAGTCCTCTAAATTCTAGTTGTTGCTAGAATATATTTTAGGAGTTGGTGCTTCCATCTAGTGGGTGCTAGAGAAACTTGGGAGTCGGTGCTTCCATCTAGTTGGTGCTAGAGAAATCTGAGATTTGGTGCTCTCTGCAAATTGTAGCTTGCTATTAGAGGTTGTAGCTTCGTATTTGATTTGGAGCTCAAATACTGTGATGTACATGAAAGTTGGAGCTTGATTGGCATCCTAAGAAGAAGAGGTTTTCACCCTCTATGGGTTTCCTCAGGAAAATCAGTGTCTGTGTATTCTGTGTGATTGATCATTGTATATATATACATGTTAATTTATCATAAACACATTAAATAATAATCTAGAAAGAATCATAAAATAACAGGAAAAGTTTCAAGCTTATATACATAACTGATTNTATATAAACATCAAAACACATAGAAAACATACCTTACATTATGTAACAACCTGATACATCAGATCTCATATCACCAACATATGTCTCTATCCATATGTCAAAGAATATCTAAGATATGCCTCAAGACATATACCAAAATATCCAAGACATACTTCAAAACATGTAGAAAAGCATACCTTTCATCATGAGGAAACCCTAATGCATCAGATCTCTAATCATCATACCTTTCTCAACCTTAGCATCAATAAAAGGATTCCTTCTTCAAAACATTTCATAGATCTGCTACTCATACACTATCAACCCGTGGACATCCACACTTTTGTTCGTTGTGACCCACATACATCCTCTTTTTGCTCCACTGTGACATGTGTACATATGCTTTTTTCTCCACTGTGACCCACATATAACCTCAAAAATCTGCTCTTTTCTCCATTGTGACCTTCGTACATTCGCACTCTGCTCCACTGTGACCCACACATAACCTTATAAATTTGAACTTTGCTCCACTGCAACTCACGGATAGCCTCAGAAAACTAGTATAGTCACCTCTTTCTCTCCTCAACCTCCTTTATCCTAAGCTATATTTGCTTTGTTGAGATTGAAAATCCTCCTAGAACAAGTGTAGACCCACTTATGCTATCTCTATTCACAAAAACTTACTTGGATGGATGAACAAATGAAAGGTTCTTGATGTGTATTTATAATTTTCCAAATACCTCCTTTATTTGACTTTAGGGTCGACCTGTAGCTTCTTGTTGTAACAACATTTTCTCTTTTAATTAATTTTGGGGCTGACTTGTAACTTCTCATCCATACTTTGGGGCTTCATTTTTAATAAGGCATAACTTCTCAACCGTGAGGAACCACGTGACGTACCACCTACCATTGGAAATGGCATGATGATGACTATCCATATATGAGGGATTTACATGTGTTTACAATGCCCTTCATCCTCTTTTTCTTCAAACACCTTCTGGCTTCATGACCACACCTTTAGGGATTCTTGTATACTTCTTCAAAGTGTCTTCCCATGAGGACCATGCATAAAGCTACACCATAAGGGAACCACTTTGGAGACTTCTTCAAATACACCCATCACTTCTAGAGGCTTCTAGACTTCTTCTAGAGTTGACATCAATCATTGCTTATAGGGGCTTATGGACTTCTTCTATGGTTGACATCAATGACAACCAACTTTCCAACAACTACCTCATACACCAATTTGAGGAGATGTAAATGTGTGGACCTGTACACACAAGGTCAATGGGCATGGTGGAGAGGCACTTGAATTCATTAAAATATTTTGTTAGACAAAGATCACGTCCTGAGGGATCTATGGTAGGGGGTATATGGTATATCAATCCTTAGTGTATATTAGTTAGTATATTCCTAAATTAGAAACAAAAATCATGAAGGTGTCTCAGATTTGGGGTCTCAATTCCATTGAGAAATTTGAAGGGGAGGTCTTGGTCGGGAAAGGTAGAATGAGGAAAGTGAAAGGTAATTAGATGGTAGATATCTATAATACTTTGCATTAATGTTGATTTATTTATATATTGTACTTATTTAAGTTTTATTTAGCTTCCATGATCAATTGTTATTTATTCTTTACTCTAATTACTAATTTTTATTATTTTTTCATACAATTGGTCGAGAGTGGGATGCACTACATTTATACATCGCAAACAATCATGTTT
>JASDQU010105172.1:323608-334355 GCA_032191745.1 Picea mariana
TAGTTCTGACTTAGAGTCGTAACCCGCTTCTGATTCATAGGATTTTACCTCAGTTGCCAATGACTGCTTTGAGTGACAATCAACGGTGTTATGCCAAGAGATCTTATGGAAGTTGCACCACTTCCTGGTATATTTCTTCATTTTCCCATTGTGCTTGTTTACTTGTGGCTTGGACTAGTTGTCTTAAGGTTTCCCATCTTTGATCTATCCTTTGCTCTATAGGTTGGGGCTACCCTTTCTCTGTTTCTATTGTGAGGGGTTCCCATAACCAAACTATCACATCTTTTGTTTAATCTTCTGCTCGATTTTGACGGTGTATCGATAGGTCGTGCCCAAGCATGACATGTCCAAAAAATAAATTTATGTTTGGATGTACCTATGTAGACCGCCGCAATACTTGAGAAAAAATGTTGCTCAGAATATTTGATACCTATATTGGTGCGCAAGGTATGGAATACATTAGTGAACTTTGGCATGGTCTGTTCTCTTTCCTACCGTAGTGTGGTCCATCTTGTATACAAGTCATCATAACTTCAAAAAGGGTAGTATTTTTCCTTGATAACATCTATGAAGGAATCGCAAGTGAGTGGAACTTCAAATAATGTGGAATCCTGTATTTCCTTTTTCTCACAAAAGGTCTCCCAACAATTTTTGACATGGGGGATGGATTTGAGGAGTGCAAATGTAATCTTTTCTTTATCGGAAAAGTTGTGGAAAAAAAATACCCTTCTGGAAGGTTTAATCATTTATCTACGACATCTGCATCTACTTGAACTTCAAATATAGGATTATCAAAATTGATCTATACCTTGAAGGGGGTGGCACCTCTGCTTGAGGTGGATGTATCACTTGTCAATAGTCGTCGAAGGATTTGTGTAAAGCTGTCCATCATCTCATTCCTCTATCACTCAAGGGATTCCTTGAGAAACATTTTGAAAGGATCTCTTGTACCATCATATTCCATTTCACCTATGATGGATGGTTTCTTAGGCATGCGATAGAATTTTTCCTCAAGAGAAACAATATCAAGACCCAACTCTCTATACATTGACCACGTTAGGGACATGCATTAAAAAAACAACAAGGAGGAGACTGCTCTGATACCAATGATCCATATTTATGAGCGGAACAAAATAAAACCACAGATTTATGAAATTAACACAGAGACATGATGAAAATTAATAGAGATAAAATAAAACTTGACTTCTATTAAATAAGAAATATGTTGAAAACTGTAAAATGCAGACTGAAAACCAACTTGCTGGAGTGGAGGTAGCTTATCTTTGAGAAGAGATGTAATGGCTACACTCATTCAAAATAACATGAGTAAAATGAGGCTTTGAAGGCCATTTTTACAATAAATATGAATTCCAAAAGCCTAGACATCCAAAAACCTAACCCTAGGAGATGAAGCACCAAAAGTCATATTGGCCCCGTTGGGGTAAATTAGTAAATTAACTTCCTGAGGTCGTAACGTTTGCATACGATCTTCATTTAGGGCACACGATAGCTCATTGGAAAGGTATTGATGAGGATATTCATTTATGGGGATAAATCAGATCCTTAGGGTATCATTGAGGTGCGTGATCGTGAAACAAATTTGTTTAGGCCCTAAAAATGGCCCCAGAAGTTTGGGAATTGAAAAACTGTTAAAAATAGTAAGTTGTCGATTTTTTTTAATCCAGTTGGAAAGGTAGATGGACACTGATATCTTCCTGGATAAATCCTCCCCCATAAGTAAGTAATGGTCTCCATTGCATTGAGTTCCCCCATCATATGAGGAAATTTCTGTTGAATTTGGCTCGAGGTGAGCCACTTGCCTTGGTGCAGTAGTTGCCCTACTTTGACAGCTCGATAAAGTTGAATCCTCTGCTATAAAGTTACCTTTAACTTTGTGTCCATGATATGATCAGTGGATTTCTATTCCATGTAGTCAGGGTTGAGCTCGGTTGGTGTCAAATATTATTTTATCTCCGAGGTTTCCAATAATGGTGGAAAATAAGGTCGAAGGAGATCCACATTGAACACTAGGTTCAAGCCAAAGAAGGGGTCAGGTTGAGCTCAAGGGAATTGTCACCCAAAATCTTGGTGATGGTGTAAGGTCCATAATGAACTGGAGTCAACTTCCTATGAGGCCTTGTAAGGCATTCATTCTGCAGGTGCAACCAAACTTTGTCTCGCACATGAAACTGGTGTGGCACCCAGTGTTGATCATGGAACTGATTTTACTTGTCATTGGATTTATGTAAAATATCCTGAACCTACTGGTGGATGTATTGGATCCTCTCAATGAACCAAGTGGCATTGTCAGCTCTAGTTGGATCCCTCCAGAAGTCTTCCTGGGTGGCTCCAAGGGGGAGTGCAACATCCATGGGACCAAATGGTTGAAATCCCAACCCCACCTAAATGGGGATATGGTCAGTTGAGCTATGTATGGCTCTATTGTACCTATTATGAACATAGGTAAGACTCTCATACCAAGTGTGGGGTTTCTTGGAATTTTACATGCGCAAGATGTGCATGATCATCTAGTTGATGACCATGGTTTGGCCATCTGTTTGTGGGTGGAAGGCAGTGGACTTGGTGATCTTGGTGTCCAATAGTGACCAAAGGCTCGACCGAAATGTGATGAGGAGTCAAATATCCTAATTTGAGATAATGGTTTGTGGGATCCCAAAGTGTACACACTCTCATTCGAATAATATCTTGGCAGTGGCCTCCGCTGTGATGTTCTTCTTGCAGGTGGCCAAAATCGCCATCTTGGAAAAGTGATCAACAACCACAAAAACAAAGTCATTTTCTCGCTCGATGGAGGGAATGCATGACATGTAGTCCATTGAAATTAATTCCTAGAGCCTATGAAGAGTAGTAAAAGGAGTGTACATGCCTTGTTTCTTAGTGGTTGGTTTGGCAATAACGCAGGCAGTGCAACAAAATATATACTTGCTGACATCCTGTCGAATTTTTGGCTAGTAGAAATGTTTTTACAACACTACCATTGTATTTTCCACACTGAAATGTCCTTACACCTAAATGTAGTGGGCCTCCCAAATCATATTTTATCACTCACTTGATGGAACAAAGAGATGGCCCAGATGGTACAATAACCCATGCTGAATATGGAAATTAGTGACAGTTATATTTGTGCCCAACATCTAGTAGGTTTTGAAAAAATCAGGATCTGTCTCATAGAGTTGGATCCATTTAGAGGTCTTGTGGCCACACGAGTCTAGCACTTTGGTGAGTACCATGACTGGAGTTCGACTGAGGAAATCAATGACTCAGTTGGTACTTCCTATTTTATACTTGATGTTAAGGTGAAATTAATGCAATTATGTGGACCACTTCTGATGGAGGTCATTCTGCAATTTTGCTTGTGTCTGAATGAACTGCAAAGACTTATGATCGGTGTGGATGATTGTATCCTTCTTGATAATGTAATTCCTCCACTGGAGATAGGCTTTCACATTGGATTACATTTCATTGTCGTAAGTAGGGTACTTACAGATGACATCTGATGGTGTCTCAGTAAGATAGGCCATGGGGTGGCCATGTTAAGTGATGACTGTGCCCACAACATAGTATGAAGAATCTATCTCAATATCAAAGGGATGTTGTAGATCAGGTAATGAAAGAAGTTAGGCTTAGGACAAGTGTTGGTTCAGATCATCGAACACTTTTTGTTGGGACAGGCTACACACAAAATTTTCCTTACCACCACCCCTCTTTATTTGAATGAAGGCCCATGCAATATGGGATAATCTCAACACAAACTTGCAATAGAAGTTTTAAAGACCTAAGAAACTCTGAATATTAGTGAGAGTGGTTGGGGATGGCTAGTCACATATGTCTTGGATCTTAGTTGGATCATCATGCACACCATGCACATCAATAATGTAGCCTAGGTACTGGACCCTATCCATGATGAAGGAGAACTTTTCCAAGTTTCCATATAGCTTGTGTTGTCACAGAGTGTGTAGAATTTGCTGAATATGCTGCAAGTGTTCTTCCTAAGTGTTGTTGTAGATGAGGATTTCATTCAGATACACCACCACAAAAAAATTGGTGAAAGGCTACAAGATATCATTAATCATCCTCATGAAAGTTGTGGGGGAATTTGTAAAACCAAAGGGCATGACCATCCATTTAAAGAGGCCTTCTTTTGAATTGAAGGAAATTTTCCATACATCTATCTGTTCTATTGGGAACTGGTGGTAACTAGACTTCAGATCAATTTTACTAAAGTATTTTCCCCCTTGATCTGATCAAAGAGATCATTGATTCATGGACTTAGGTAGTGGTTCATGACTGTGATTTTATTTATGGATTGATAATCAATGCAGAGTCACCAGGTCCCATCCTTCTTTTGCACCAACAAGATTAGGCTTCCACAAGGTGATGAGATGGGTCTGATGTGCCCCTTGTGAAGAATTTCTTGGATTTGATGCTTGATATCCTCATTTTATAGTATAGAGCGACAATAGACTGGCCCATTGGGTAGTGGTCTGTCGGGGATCAGATCGATGGGATGCTTGACCTAACAGTGCAGAGGTACCTGAGTAGGTGATGAGAATATGTCTTTGTATTCTTCCATGACCTTATCCACTTTCTTCTGCTGCGTAGAGAGGTTGACCGTGAAGGCTATGGATGTGGTTGCAACCATTCACTCACTTTGAGAGTGAATCTTGATGAAGAAGAAATTCCCGTCCTGAGAAATGACCTTCCTACAATACTTGGAAGAGATCAAGGAAATAACATTGGGTGGGACTACCTCGGGTATCCTTTACAATTTCATGTTCAAAGTAATAATAATAGTGTGAGGCCTATACCCATATACAACATGACATTTCCATAAATAAGGTTGGCCCAAAAGAAAATCACAAACTTCAAGGGGAGAAACATAGCACAATACCTCATCTTTGAATGGCTTGATGTCATATGACATGCGACACTATTTCCTGATGCGAAGATCACTTCCTTGATGAAGGCATTCGATGTTGTAAGGATGTTGGTGCAACATTGTTGGCAGGTCTAGCCGCTTGACGATCTCTAATGAGATGAGGTTCTTCTGGATACCAATATCAATGATGAAGTGCAACAAAGTGCCTTTCACCCACATTTTTGAATTAAAGAGGTGCTCACCTTCCTCTATTTCATCAGGTTCACTGAGCTGGATCTTGGAGGTAGAAACGGTGGCACTGGGTTCTGCATCAATGAAACATCACCCATTTTACAATTTTGAATCAGATTCAGAACTCACATCTAATTCATAAGCTTTTACCTCATTCGCCAATGAATTCTTTGAGTGGAAATCAATAGTGTTATGCTAGGGGCTCTTATGGAAGTCACACCACTTCCCGGTATCTTTCTTCATCTTCGTATTGTCCTTCTTTTCTTGTGGATTGGACTGGTTTTCCTGAGGTTGACCGTATTTTATCTGTCCTTTGTTCTATGGGTTAGGGGTGCCCTTTCCCTTCTTCTACTGTGAGGGGTTCCGATATCCAAATTACCGCGTATTTTGTTTAAGCTTCTTCTCAATTTTGACGGCGTATATATAGTCCACGCCCAAGGATGGGATGTCCAAAAAAACCATTTTTATTTGGGTGTATCTATGTAGCCTGCCATGGTACTTGAGCACCATATTTTGATCAAAATATTTGATACCTATATTGCTGCGCAAGGTATGGAAGACATTGGTGAACTCTGGCATGGTTTGGTCTCTTTTATGTTGTAGTGTGGTCCATCTTGTATACAAGTCATCATAACTTCCAACATGGTAGTATTGTTCCTTGATAACATCGCTAAAGGAACCCCAAGTGAGTGCAATTGAAAATAATGTGGAACCCTCTATTTCCTTTTTCTCACAGAAGGTCTCCCACCAATGTTTGACATGGGGGACGACCTTGAGAAGCGCAAATGTAATATTTTCTCTACCGAAAAATTTGTGGATAGAAAAATACCCTTCTAGAAGGTTTAACCATTTATCTGTGAAATACGCATCTATTTGACCTTCAAATATAGGAATATCAAAATTGATTTGTACCTTGAAGGGGGTGGTGCCTCTGCTTGAGGTGGATGCGTCACTTGTTGATAGTCGTCGAAGGATTTATGCAAATTTGTCCATCATCGTGTTCCTATATCACTCAAGGGATTCCTCGAGAAACATTTTGAAAGGATCTCTTGTCCCGTCGTATTTATTTTCACCCTCCATGGATGATTTCTTAAGCGTGTGAGAGAAGTGGTCCTCAAGAGAAACAAGATCAATACCCAACTCTCTATACCCTGACTGCGTTGGGGACATGCATTAAAAAAAACGACAAGGAGCATACCTCTTTGATACCATTGATCCAGATTTATGAGAGGAACGAAATGAAACCATTGATTTATGAAATTAACACTGAAACATAATGAAAAATAACATATATACAGTAAAACTTGACTTCTATTAAATAAGAAATA
Source organism: Picea mariana (assembly GCA_032191745.1). Classification (NCBI taxonomy): domain Eukaryota; kingdom Viridiplantae; phylum Streptophyta; class Pinopsida; order Pinales; family Pinaceae; genus Picea; species Picea mariana. The sequence goes on from JASDQU010105172.1 coordinate 330,068, forward strand.
TGTTAAAAATTGTAAAATGTAGATTGAAAACTAGCTAGCTAGAATGGTGGCAACTTATCTTTGAAAAGAGATGTGATGGCTACGCTCATTAGGAATAATATGAGTAGAATGAGGCAGAGATGTGATGGCTACGCTCATTAGGAATAATATGAGTAGAATGAGGCTCTGAAGGCCTTTTTTACAATAAATATGAATTCCAAAACCCTATACATCCAAAACCCTGAACCTAGGAAATGAAGCGCCAAAAGTCATGTGGGTCCTATTGGGGTAAGTTAGTACATTAACGTCTTAGGGTCATAACGTTTGCATACGATCTCCATTTAGGGTGCACAATAGCTCGTTGGAAAGGTATTGATTAGGAGATAAATTTAGGGGGATTAATCAGAGCCTTAGGTCGAATTGATGTGCCCGATTGTGGAAAATATTTGTTTAGGCCCTCAAAATGGCCTCGGAAGTTTGGGAACCAAAAACTACTAAAAATAGTAAGTTGCCAAAAAAAAAAAAATTTGAGCTAGTTGGACAAGGTGGATGGCCACCAAGATCCTCCTGGATCACATATTTTGGTTATGTGGAAATGGATTCGTCAGTACAACAAGATGTTGTGCAATGAGCCTTAAGGCTTCCTCAATCTTGGGGCATAAGTGGGTAAGGTGATCGTCTTTACAAATTTTACAGGGAAACTTCACCTTCCGCTTTTATTTCTTGCCCTCACCAAAATTAGTATCCTTTTTATTATTATTATTATCGTCCTTGGATTTATTATAATTATTTTTCCCACCCTTACGATTATTGCCTCGTCCTTTCCTCTTGTTCCCTCATGGTTGATGGTTACCATTTGGGTTTGACAACGACTGTACTGAATGTACATCTACCGACTGGGTGGTGGAGGAGGAAGTTGAAGCTTGTCCTACTATAGGCTAGCTTAGAGAGAAATATTTCAACTAGTTTGTCACCATGTCTTTAATCTTATCATTTGCAGAGCCAACAATTCCATCGGCATGAGGTACGAGCTTCTGTCTAGGATCGTAATTTGACCATGGTGCATCAAGAAGAATCTCATAAAGCATCCTATATTGAGCATATATAAGGTATAACTTATAGGATTTGAAGATGGCTTCTTCCTTAGTTGTCACTCCGGATGTAGAAACATTCTTCGAAATACAAGGAAACAAATACTTGAGGAAACATTCCAAAAGAAACTCTGGAGGAATGTAGGCTTTGATTAACCTATTTCATCTACGCCACTCTTGAATATTTTTGGAGATAGGTGTGGATTTATCTTGACGAAGGGTCAAAAAAATTTCTAGGTTAGCATCGTAACGAACCAGTAATTGGAAGTAATTGAGAAAAATCAATACCATCTGATTGAAAGTTTCGTAGGTTCCCCCAGGTAGCTCAATGTACCACTTCATGGCAACCCCCAAGAGGGTGCATTGAAATAGACTCAAATGAATTGAATATTCATTTAGGGAGTTATATGAGCACCAAAGGTGGAAAGTAGTCACATGATCACCCATGTCCTTACCAGTCTTTCCTTCAAATTTTGGAATGTTTGAACGAAGCTTGGTGGGGATGGGGGGCCATGATGGATCGTAACACATAATGATCCGTAGGATCTTTTAATGACTGTGGTTGAGTTTTTAATTACATGTGTTAATTAACCCTTTTAAGAAGCTTAATGAAATAATGAAGAAAAGAGAGGAATTATGACAGCCATATACACATATGCAGATCTGAAATGAAGTAATAAGCATCAAACCATAACAAGAGAATTGATAACGGAGTTTGGCACAACGTTGCCTACGTCTCCGGGACTTTGTCTCTATAGGGAGGCTTCCTTATTTCTGTTCAAAAGCTCAAAATTACATCGCAGCAGTGCCAATTGGATACAAGACTGATCTGGTCATGTTCTTCCAGATCTCTAAAACCCAGCAAAGAAAATGGCATGCAAAACGGATGTCCAGAGCTCCCAGAAATGGCCCACAAGCGTCTGCTCCTCAATAGCTTCCCTGCATAAAAATGGCTTTGGCTTGGCTTCCCTTCAGCATAACTCTACTCTAACTGTCCTCCCATGGCCTCAAACAGGCCTGGTTTTTATAGATCTGAAGTTGGTTATCTATCCCCAACTTCCTCCCAAAATTTGGGCTCCAAAAATGCCCAATATCTCCCAAAAATGGATAAAATCCATTAATACAGGCATAATATCAATAAAAAATCCAAAACATTAACAAAAAACCCACTTTTGTTTAAAATTATGGGCGCAACTCCCTTTTCTCCACGCCCTGGGTCGCATGGGCACCTCCATGTGGCCAGGCACTATTCCTCCGGCACGCTAACCCCCATGTCCAGTTGGCTCCTAGTCTTCGGTGTGGGCATAGGATCGGGGCTACAAATTACCCGTGCATATGGTGTCCCTTTCCCATAAACCTTGGTCATATGTGGTAACGGTATAGGACCATGTCTTGTACCCTGCGCTGACAACCCAACAATAGGCCCCGGGTTATATGGAGTCGCCCGAGACCTCACGCTGGAGGTTATACATAGTCCGTGCCTCCCTGTGTTCATACGCAAGCAACGAAACTGAGGGTTGGGGCAAAGCCCCAACCCTTTTCACCTCCGACAAGACTTTTTATTAAACTTAAATACATATATTTCCATATACCTATTAAGCACCACCAGTAGAGAAGGCGGTTAGCCCGGTCCTGCTAGTCCATAGCACAGAGGAGGTTTGGGGTTTGACTCTCGTGGAGTCCATAAAATTTTACACTACGTCGGATAGCCAACCACAGGGTGCCACGTGGCAGCCCATGACTGGGCCACATGGCACCTCTCCATTCGTCGAGAACGATGCCACTTGTCGAGCATTGATTCGTCCATGTATCTTCCATGTACCCTACCACCTGTCACTGTACCTGCCCAGTCAGCCTGCTGACGTCATCCATGCCACGTCATCCTATGCCATGTGTCACCTTTATAGTGGTGACACATGTCACCCTTTGATTGGTCCAAATTTACCTGTCATATGCCCCATCACCTACCATGTGTCGTCACCAAAAGCTACCACATCAATTGTATGGCCGTATGGCCTGTACAGTCAGCCTGCCACGTGGCACTGTACGGACTGTACAGTCACCCACTTTTTTTTGCCTGTTTGGGTTTTCAGACATAATGCGATATCTTTCGCATACGAAGCTCGTTTGATGAAGTAAATATATGTCCAAAATCAGGAAGATGAGGCGGACGAAATGGTGTTGGTTTTGTCGGATTCCGAGCACTTTCATTTTTGAGCCTTTTTGAGCCCTGTCAGGCTCCTGGATCCGATTCTGGATCACACCTCCCCACTAAAATACCTTTTGGTCCCCAAAAGGTTACTAACCAGTCAACAAGCTTGGGATAGGCCACCCAGCTTGTTCTCTGTCTCTGAACTCTGTCCTGTGCACCTGTCTCATCTAGATCAACTGTAACACAATCATGACAACTGACAGTATATTGTTGGCCATTTGAACCTTGTTACATCTTACTGAAGCCACTATCATCCATGTAGAAAAAATTACTAATGATAGTATCAAAAAGACGACTGCAAATGCGCTGATATACTTGAGATATTTGCACGACATGAGCTTATCTTGAAGCAACTTATGATTGATTTTCCATTCAACAATCATTTCTTGTTCTTGCTTAAGATCGATTACTTCATTTGAAACAATTATTGGTTTGTTGCTTGCTTGTACTACCTTCTTTAATTGTTCCATTGTTTGAAGTGTTTTATTTGCTTTAACATGATGAGCATGAACCACATAATNGTTGATCTGCTTTAGTAAATTGATATTGATTCTTTGTCGTGTAGAAGATTGCCTTACGATCATATAAATATGGACTACCTAAGACCATTCCACATTCTCTTAACGACACTACATCACACGTTACTTCGTCCACATACTTAGATGAAATTGCAAATTTGATTGTGCATTGCTTTGTTATGTGTATTTGATGATGATTGCTTATCCATTTAAGTGTGTAAGGCTTATGATGAGTTTGTGTTTTTAATCCCAATTTCTTAACCAATTCTTCTGAGATTAGATTAGATTGAGATCCACTGTCGATTAATGTGTCTATCTTAGTGTGTTGCATGATTACCCTTATATGAAACAAGTTGTTTCTACAATCAATACCTTCACCAATTTTACCTATCATACCAACCAATGAGATCTTTGATTCATCACCTGAATCCAATCCCAGGTCTGTGGGCTTTGTTGTCGTTGCCATTGTTTGCATTCCCTTCTTTTCC
>JASDQU010105172.1:334455-346408 GCA_032191745.1 Picea mariana
TATAGGTATCAAATATTCTGAGCAACATTTTTTCTCAAGTATTGCGGCAGTCTACATAGGTACATCCAAACATAAATTTATTTTTTGGACATGTCATGCTTGGGCACGACCTATCGATACACAGTCAAAATCGAGCAAAATCTTAAACAAAAGATGTGATAGTTTGGTTATGGGAACCCCTCACAATAGAAACAGAGAAAGGGTAGCCCCAACCTATAGAGAAAAGGATAGATCAAAGATGGGAAACCTCAAGACAACTAGTCCAAGCCACAAGTAAACAAGGACAATGGGAAAATAAAGAAATATACCAGGAAGAGGTGCAACTTCCAGAAGATCTCTTGGCATAACACCGTTGATTGTCGCTCAAAGCAGTCATTGGCAACTAAGGTAAAATCCTATGAATCAGAAGCGGGTTACGACTCTAAGTCAGAACTAGAAAAGGAAAGATGGATCATTGACATGGCACCCAGTGCCATCATTGCTACCACCAAGATCCATCCTACTGAACCTGATGAGACATAGGAAGGCAAGCACCTCTTTCATTCATATATGTGGGTGAAACTCACTCCAATACACTTTGTCATTGATAGCGTTATCTAGAACAAACTCATCTTAGCAGAGGTCATCGAGTGTCTATCCCTATCGACAACGCCACACCCATATCCCTATACCATCAGATGGCTTTGTTAATGAATCGATATTCACATCATCCAACATTGTCGCCTGTCGTATGACATCAAGCCATTCAAATATGAGGTATTGTGTGATGTTTCTCCCCTTAAAGATTTTGATGTTCTTTTGGGCCAACCTTATTTATGGAAATGTCATGTTGTATATGATTCTAGGCCTCGCAGTGTTATTATTACTTTGAACATGAAATTGTACAGGATACCCGAAGTAGTCCCACCTAGTGATATTGCCTTGATCTCTTCCAAGCAATGTAGGAAGGTAATTTCTCATACCAGGAAGTTTTCCTTTTTCATGAAGGTTGCAACCACATCCATGGCCTCCACGGTTGACTTCTCCATGTAGCAAAAGCAAGTGGATAAGGTCATGAAAGAATACAAAGAAATCTTCTCATCACCTACTGGGGTACCTCTAAACTGTCAGGTCAAGTGTCTCATCGATCTGATCCCTGATGCACCTCTACCCAATGGGCCAATCTATTGCCACTCTCTTTTATAAAATGAGGAGATCAAGCGTAAAATCCAATAACCTCTTCAGAAGGGGCACATCCAACCCATCTCATCACCTTGTGGAATCCCAATCGTGTTGGTGTAGATGAAGGACAAGACCTGACAACTCTGCATTGATTATCAGGCCCTAAATAAAATCAAATTTAGGAACTATTACGTGATTCCCCAAATTGAAGATCTCCTTGATCAGCTCAAGAGGGTAAAATAATTCAATAAGATTCATCTAAAGTCTGGCTACCATCATGTCCCAATAGAATATATAGATGTTTGGAAAACTGCCTTCAATTCAAAAGAAGGTCTTTTTGAATGGTTGGTCATACCCTTTGGTTTGAAAAATTCCCCAACAAATTTCATGAGGATGATGGATGATATCTTGCATCATTTCACCAATTCTTTTGTGGTGGTGTATTTGTATGACATACTCATCTACAACAAGACTTGGGCATAACATTTATAGCATATTCAACAAATTCTACACACTCTACAACATCACAAGCTATATGCCAACTTGGAAAAATGATCCTTTGGCATGGACATGGTCTAGTACCTAGGATACATTATTGATGTGCATGGTGTGCATGTTGATCTAGCTAAGATCCAAGTCATCTGTGATTGGCCAGCCCCAACCACGCTCACTGAGCTTATGGAGATTCTTAGTCTGTGTCAATTTCTATCGCAGGTTCATGTTGGGATTCTCCAATATTGCATGGCCCCTCCATCAAATAACCAGGGGTGGTGGAAAGTCAAAATTTGTGAGGGGCACGTCCCAACAAAAAACATTCAATGATTTGAATCAACGCTTGTGCTCAGCCCCATTTCTTTCATTACCTAACCTGCAACATCCCTTTGAGATCGAGACAGGTGCTTTAGACTATGTTGTGGGCACAATCATCACTCGAAATGACCACCCTGTGGCCTATCGTAGAGAGAAACTATCAAATGTCATCCATAAGTACCCTACTTATGACAAAGAAATGTAATCCATTGTGCAAGACTTCCTCCATTGGAGGCATTACATTCTCGAGAAGGAGACAATCATAATCCATTGTAGTTCATGCAAACACAAGGCAAATTGCAGAATGACCACCATCAGAAGTGGTCCACATATTTGCAACAATTTCACCTCAACATCAAGTATAAAATAGGAAGTACCAATTGATTCATTGATTACCTCAGCCGACCTCTAGTTGTGACACTAACCACGGTGCTAGACTCTTGTGGCCATGAGACCTCTGGATGGCCCCACCTCTATAAGACAAATCTTGACTTCGCCAACACCTACCAGATGTTGGGTGAAAACACAGTTGTCACTAATTTCCATCTTTAGGAAGGAATGTTGTGTCATCTGGGCCATATCTACATTCCATCAAGAAAGAGAGCAAAGATGATTTGGGAATCCCACTACAGTCGGGTGGAAAGACACTTCGATGTGGAAAATATAGTGGTAGTGTTGTAGAAACATTTATACTGACTGAAACTTTGACAGAATGTCATCAAGCATATTTGGTCTTGCATTGCCTGTACTATTTCCAAAATGGCCACTAAGAAACAAGGCTTGTACACTCCTCTACCTACTCTTGATAGGCCCTGGGAATCCATTTCAATGGACTACATGTCTGGCCTTCCCTCCACCAAGCGAGGAAATGACTATGTTTTTGTGTTTGTTGAYCACATTACAAGATGGTGATTATGTCYRCCTRYAAGAAGAGCATCACAATGGGGGCCACTACCAAGATCTTATTTGAACGTGTGTGGGTACACTTTGGGATCCCACAAACCATTATCTCATATCAGAATAGTCGGTTCCTCAACACATTATGGTTGATCCTCTCGTCACTGCTAGACACCAAGCTCACCAAGTGCACTACCTTCCACCCTCAAACGGATAGCCAAACTGAGGTCCTCAACTAGAAGATCATGCACATCTTGTGCATGTACAATTCCAAGCACCCCCACACTTGGGATGAGAGTCTTCCCTATGTTCAATACAACTAAAACAATGCCATACATAACTCAACCGACCAAAGCACCTTTCAAGTGGGGTTGGGATTTCAACCATTAGGTTCCATGGATGTTGCACTACCCCTTATGGACACCCAATAAGACTCGTTGCAAGCTCCAAATGGAGATAAAAAAGCCACCCAGTTCATTGAGTGGATCCAACACATCCACTAGCAAGTTCAGGATATTTTATAGAAGTCCAATGCGAAGTACAAGCAGCGCCATGATCAACACTAGGTGCCACACCAGTTTTAGGTGGGAGACAAAGTTTGGTTGCACTTACAAAAATAATGCCTTACAGGGACTCATCAGAAGTTCTGTCCACTCCATTATGGGCCTTACACCATCACCAAGGTTGTGGGTGACAATTCCTTTGAGCTCAACCTGCCCCCCTTACTTGGTTTGCACCCAGTGTTCAATGTGGATCTCCTTCGACCTTATTTTATACCTTTATTGGCACCTCAGAGTTAGCAAAAAAATTGACACCAACTAAGTTAAACCAAGAATTCATGTAATACACATCCACTGATCAGATAGTGGACATATAGGTCAAGGGTACTCACTATTATAGGATCCATATTTATCAGGTTGTCAAAGAAGAGAAGCTCCTGCACCAAGGCAAGTGGCTTGCCCGAGGAAAAATATAGCAAACATTTCCTCATCTGATGGGGGCACTTAACGCAATGAATACCATTGCTTCCTAAGATGGGAGGTTTGATCCAGGAGGATCTCGGTGGCCATCCACCTTTTCCAACTGGCTCAAAACAAGTTTTTTTGAAACTTACTATTTTTAGTATTTTTTTGGTTCCCAAACTTCCAGGGCCATTTTGAGGTCCTAAATGACGTTTTTTCATGGATTTGATTGATCCCCCTAAATGAATCTCCTCATAAATACATTTCCAATGAGCTATCATGCTCCCTAAATGGAGATCGTATGCAAACTTTATGACCCTAAGAAGTTAATGTACTAACTTACCCCAACAGGGACCACATGACTTTTGGTGCTTCATCTCCTAAGGTTAGGTTTCTAGATGTCTAGGGTTTTGGAATTCATATTTATTGTAAAAAATTCCTTTAGAGCCTCATTGTATCATCTTATTGCGAATGAGCGTAGTCATCACATCTCTTCTCAGAGATAAGTTTCCACCATTCTAGCAGTCTGGTTTTTAGCCTGCATTTTATCATTTTTAGCATATTTCTTATTTAATATAAGTCAAGTTTCACTGTATATTTGTTATTGTTCACTATGTCTCTATGTTAATTTCATAAATCTGTGGTTTCATTTCTTTCTGCTCATAAATCTGGATCAGTGGTATCATAGTTGTCTTCTCCTTGTCATTTTTTAATGCATGTCCCCGACACGGTTAGGCTATAGAGAGTTGGGTCTCGAGATTCTTTCTCTTGAGGAAAAATGCTCTCACACACCTAAGAAAATGTCGATGGATGTAAAAACTAAAGAAAATGGGATATGATATCCTTTAAAAATGTTGCTTGAGGAATCCCTTAAGCAACAAAGGGACGAGATGATGAACAACTTTACACAAATCCTTCAATGGCTACCAACAAGTGACACATCCACCTCAAGCGGAGCTTCCACCCCCTTCAAGGTACAAATCAATTTTGATATTCCTATATTTTAAGGTCAAATAGATGAAAAATCCATAGATAAATGGTTAAACCTTCTAGAAGGGTATTTTTATGTCCACAACTTTTTCGATAGAGAAAATATTACATTTGCACTCCTCAAGGTTGTCCCCCATGTCAAAGATTGGTGGGAGACCTTCTGTGAGAAAAAGGAAATAGAGGGTTCCACATTATTTGAAGTTGCACCCACTTGGGGTTCCTTCAAGGATTTTATCAATGAATAATACTACCCTATTGGATGCTATGATGACTTGTATACAAGATGGACCACATTGTGGGAGGAAAGAGACCAAATCATGCTAGAGTTCACCAATGTCTTCCATACCTTGCACACCAAGCTAGGTATCAAATAGTCTGAGTGACATTTGGTGCTCAATTACCCTTGAAGTTTTCATAGATACATCTAGAAATAAATGTATTTTTTGGACATCTCATCCTTGGGCGCGTCTTATCGATACGCCTTCAAAATAAAGAAGAAGCTTAAAAAAATACGCAGCAGTTTGGGTCTGGGAATCCCTCATAGAAGAAGCACAGAAAGGGAAACCCAAACCTATAGAACAAAGGACAAAGAAAATATGGGAAACATGAGGACAACCAGTTCAAGCCAAAAGAAAAGAAAGACAATGGGAAGATGAAGAAAGATAAAGGGAAGTGGTGCGACTTCCATAAGAGCCCCTGACATAACTTGTTGATTGTCTCTCAAAGTAATCATTGGTGGTTGAGGTAAAATACTATGAGTCAGATGTGGGTTCCATATCTGAGTAAGAACTAGAAAAAGGGATTTCGATCATTGACGTAGAACCCAGTGCCACCGTTGCTACCACCAATATCCAGCCTGATGATCCTGGTGAGCCAAAGGAAAGTGAGTGCCTCTTTCATTCACAGATGTGGGTGAAAGACACTCCACTGCACTTCATTGTTGCTAGCGGTATCCAGAAGAACCTCATATCAAAAGAGGTTTTCAATCATCTAGCCCTGCCGACAATGCCACACCTGCAACCCTACACCATTGGATGGCTTCGTCAAGGAAGTGATCTTCGTGTCATCCAACAGTGTCACCTGTCGTATGAAATCAAGCCATTCAAAGATGAGGCATTGTGTGATGTTTCTCCCCTTGAAGTTTGTCATGTTATTTTGGGCCAACGTTATTTATGGAAACGTCATGTTGTATATGAGTCTAGGCCTCGCAGTTTTATTATTACTTTGAATAGGAAATTGTATAGGATACTCGAGGTAGTCCCACCTAGAGCTATTTCCTTGATATCTTCCAAACAATTCAGGAAGGTCATTTCTCATACTGAGAGGTTTTTTGGATTCATGATTCACTCTCAGAGTGAGAGAAAATTTCTAGACACATCCATGGCTTCCATGGCTGACCTCTCCATTTAGAAGAAGCAAGTGGATAAGGCCGTGGAAGAATAAAACGACATATTCTCATCACCTAATAAGGTACCTCTTCATTTTCAAGTCAAGCATCCCATCGACCTAATCCCTGACACACTGCTACCCATTGGGATAGTCAATCGTCACTCTCTGATAGAAAATGAGGACATCAAGCATCAAATCCAATAACTACTCCACAAGAGGCACATCTGACCCAACTCATCACCTTGTGGAATCCCAATCATGTTGGTGCAGAAGAAGGACGAGACCTAGCAACTCTGCATTGATTACCAGGCCCTAAATAAAATCACAGACAGGAACTGGTACCTAATTCCTTGAATCTACGATTTCCTTGATCAACTGTAGGGGGCCAAATACTTTAGTAAGATTGATCTAAAGTGTGGCTACCAACAGGTCCCAATAGAAAAGATAGATGTATGGAAAACTACCTTCAAGTCAAAATAAGGCCTTTTTGAATGGTTGGTCATTCCCTTTGGTTTGAAAAATTCCCCAACAAATTTCTTGAGGATGATGGACAATATATTGTGGCCTTTCACCAACTATTTTGTGGTGGTGTATTTGGATGAATTCCTCATCTACAACAAGACTTGGGTAGAACACTTCTAGCATATTCAGTAGGTTCTGCACACTCTACAACAACACAAGCTATATGTCAACTTGGAAAAATGATCCTTYAGCATGGATAAGGTCTAGTACCTAGRATACATTGTTGATGCACATGGTGTGCATGTTGATGCAACCAAGATACAAGTCATCTGTCACTAGCCARCCCCAACCATGCTCACTGAGCTTCAAATCTTATTAGTCCTTKCCAATTTCTATCACAGGTTTGTGCTGGGATTCTCCCATACTGCATGGGATCTCATTCAAATAACCAGRGGTGGTGGTAAKGAAAAWTTTTTGTGGGGCATGTCCTAATAGAAATCGTTTGATGATYTGAAGTAACGCTAGTGTTCAACCCAAGTGATTTCATTACCTGRCCTTCAAGAKCCCTTTGAGATTGAGACAGATGCCTTAGACTATGTTGTGGGTGCAGTCATTACTCAACACGACCACCCTCTGGCCTATCATAGTGAGACACTATCAGATTTCATATGTAAGTACCTTAATTAAGACAAAAAAAATGTACTCCATTGTGTAATCCTGCAGCTAGTGGAGGCATTACATTCTCGAGAAGAAGACATTCATCCACACTAATCATAAGTCATTGTAGTTCATGCATACACAAGGAAAATTGCAGAATGACCACCATGAGAAGTGGTCCACATATTTGTAGAAATTTCACCTCAAAATAGTGTATAAAACAAGAAGTACCAACTGAGTCATTGATTTCTTTAGCTGACCTCTAGTCACGGAACTCACCAAAGTGCTAGAATCTTATGRCCACGAKACCTTYGGATGSCCCCAACTCWATGAGATAGATTCTGACTTCTCCAACACCTACAAGATGTTAGGCACAAACACAACTATCACTAATTTACATCTTTAGGACAGGTTGTTGTGTAATATGGGCCATMTCTTTGTTCCATAAAGAAAGTGAGAAAAGTAGATTTGGGAATACTACTATAGTGAGGTGGTAGGAAACTTCGGCATGGAAAAGGCAGTGGCAATGTTGTAGAAAAATTTCTACTGGGCAAAACTTCTACAGGATTTCATCAAGTATATCTGGTTCTACATTGCTTGCACTATTCCCAAAACAACCACTAAGAAATAAGGTATGTGCACTCCTATGCCTACTCCTGACATGCCCTGGGAATCCATTTCAATGGACTACATGTCAGGCCTTCCCTCCACCAAGTGGGGAAATGACTATGTTCTTTTGGTTGTTGATTGCTTTTCCAAGATGGCAATTTTGGTCTCCTACAAGAAGAGCATCATGGCAGAGGCCACTGCCAAGCTCTTCATTGAAGGAGTGTGGGTACACTTTTGAATCCCACAAACCATTATCTTAGATCACGACAGTTGATTCCTCAACACATTCTAGTCAAGCCTCTGGTTACTGTTGGACATCAAACTCACCAAGTCCACTACTTTCCACCCCTAGACAGATAGTGAAACTGAGGTAGTCAACCAGATGATCTCGCACATCATTTTCATGTACAATTCCAAGAACCCTCGCACTTGAGATGAGAGACTTCCCTATGTTCCGTACAACTACGACTGAGTCATCCATAACTCAACCGACCACAAACCCTTTCAGGTGGGGTTGGGATTTCAACCATTATGTCCCATGGATGTTGCACTACCCCTTGCAGCCACCTAGGGAGACTCGTCACAGGCTCCAACTCGAGCTAACAAAGCCACCCAATTCATTGAGCAGATCTAGCACATCCACCAGCAGGTTCAAGACATTTTACATAATTCCAATGCCAAGTACAAGCAACGCCATCATCAACACGAGGTGCCACACTAGTTTCAGGAAGGAGACAAATATTAAAGATACCATGAAAGGTTAAATCCATGAAGGTTAAAGATTAATTACTAATCGTGATTAATTAAGAGATTAAAACAAATGATTATCGTCTAATTAATCCCATCGCGATTTCGCGATTCAGGATTCCTTGCATGTCATAACTCTTGAGGACATGATATCCTAAACCCGAATGCCCGAAAGAGTGTAATGTAAAAGCCGAAATCTATTTTGGGGATTTGGCCAATGTGGAGATTTTAATAACCACTGCTTTGTTTCCCTGAATCCCGAAAATCCGAAATCGGGACTCCAGTCATATGCAAAAATTCTTTAGAAAAAATCAACTTTCTCAGCCGTGGAGAGGTCAGTTTCCGCGTTCGAATATTTTATAGACATATCCAAATCCTAATACTTCCAGTGGTGTCTTAAGAATTTCATTTGGATCTTGGGAAGGTAGTCAAAAGTCCCCTGCAATATGAGGTTCATTTTCAGAAATGTGGCATTTTTTACTATGTTGAGTCATCATTTTCAAATGAGGATTGTGAGCGACTGGAGTGTCATTTTGAGAAATAGTTGGAGGATTTTGTGACTAACACATCATAGAACATTAGCCTCTTTCAGTTTTCCTACAGGTGTCACATATTCGGAGAATCGAATCCATCTCCGACCCCTAATTTTCGGATTTCATATTTTCCTGTTTTGACACATGTTTGTTAAATGCAGATTTGGGGAAAATGAAAGGGGTCTTAGCAAACTGAGAGAGGTTTTTTCTCAGAATAAATAGATGAAAAAACTGATCTTTCATTTTATACACAGTTGTTGCAATTCGAGAGATACAGAGCCATAACCACAGCCCTAGTTTTCGGTAGTTTGGCCCATTTTCTATGGCAGAAAGTTTCAAGAATTGGTTGTAACTGTTGTTATCTTTTAGATTAGAGAGGATTTCGACCTCAATACATATATGAGGAATATTTGTAAAATAGAAAGGGGGGACAGGAGTAGTACTCATGGGACTGTAATCTTTTTCTTTCATGTTTAATATAAGAGTGCAAAGTCATTTTCGATCTACAAGAGAGATTCTTGTGATGTTGGTTACAAGATGCTCTATTTCAGGATAGGTTATAGGTTATTTCTTGTAGAGATCTGAAGGTTCAAAATTCATCCTTCACTATATGCTCTATCCCAACTACCTCTTTCCACTGATTTACGCTAGGAATTCACTCATTGCTAAGTGCTCCTTGCATATTGACATGTTTTATCTCTATTCCGCTTCCATACTTTTATAAATACTTCTCTCTGTAATCAACTTCTATCTCGGCTCAGTTCCATGGATTTCCATTGCCGAAACACTCTTATTATTTTCTTGATCATTTGACTCTATGCCCAATGGAATACCCCCTGGTCCAAACCACCAACCCTAAAAACCTCAAAACTTTCTGTTACCCACAGATCTGTCCACTGTTAAGCTTATTGAATATCCTATCATGACATATATTTGAGAGATCCCTCTTGGGTTGAAAGGGCCAGCTTCTAATCAAAAGTGGTTCGTGGTTATCTCGGAATTTACTTGCATGAAACCCAAGTCAAGTTCCTAGTGACAACTTATTATTTCATTTAAAATGTGCTAAGGCTTGGCTCTATTACAGCCTAGAGTCGACTCTTGCGACAACAAGCGCCACCCCCTTCAAGGTACATATCAATTCTAATATTCCTATATTTGAAGGTCAAATAGATGTGGATGTTATATATAAATGGTTAAACCTTCTAGAAGGGTATTTTTCTATCCACAACTTTTCCGATAGAGAAAATATTACATTTGCGCTCCTCAAGGTCGTCCCCCATGTCAAATATTGGTGGGAGACCTTTCGTGAGCAAAAGGAAATAGAGGGTTCTACATTATTTGCAGTTGTACCCACTTTGGGTTTCTTAAGGGATGCTATCAAGGAACAATACTACCCTATTGGAAGTTATGGTGACTTGTAGACAATATGGACCACACTGTTGCATGAAAGAGACTAAATTGTGCCAGAGTTCAGTAATGTCTTCCATTCCTTGCTCACCAAGATAGGTATCAAATATTCTGAGCGACATATGGTGCTCAAATACCATGAGGGTTCGCATAGATACATACAGATAGAAATAGATATTTTGGACATCTCATACTTGGGTGTGGCCTATTGATACGTCATCAAAATCGAGTAGAATCTTAAATAAAAGATGTAGCAGTTTGGATTTGGGAACCCCTTGCAATAGAATAATCGAAAGGGTAGCCCCAAACCATAAAATAAAGGATAGAGAAAATATGGGAAACCTTAGGACAACTAGTGTAAGCCACAAGAAAGGAAGGACAATGGGAAGACGAAGAAAGATACCAAGAAGTGGTATGACTTCCATAAGAGCGTCTGGCATAAAACCATTGATTGTCGCAAAAAACAGACATTGGTGGCTAAGGTAAAAGCATCTGAATCAGATGTGGGTTCCAAATTTGATTTAGAACCAGAAAATAGGAGAAAGATCATTCATGCAGAACCTAGTGCCACCACTGCTACCACCAAGATACAACGTGGTGAACCTAAAGAGCCAGAGGAAGGAAATAACCTATTTCATTAATAGATGTGGGTGAAAGGAACTCTGCTGCACTTCAACATTGATAGAAGTAGCCAAAAAACCTCATCTCAACAGAGGTCATCAAGCGACTAGCCCTGTCGACAAATTCGCACCCATATCCCTACACCATTGGATGGATCTATCAAGAAGTGATCTTCGCATCAACCAATATTGTCGCATGTTGTATGACATAAAGACATTTAAATATGAGGTATTGTGTGATGCCACTCCCCTTGAAGTTTGTGATGTTATTTTTGGCCAACCTTATTTATGGAAATGACATTCTCTATACGAGTCTAGGCCTCGCAGTGTTATTATTGTTTTGAATAGGAAATAGTACAGGATACCTGAGCTAGTCCCACCTAGTGTTATTTCCTTGATCTCTTACAAGAAATGAAGGAAGGTCATTTCTCAGACCGAGAAATTTTTCTTGTTTGTGATTCTCTGTCAAAGTGAGAGAAAGGTTGCAACCACATTCATGGCCTTTGCGGTCGACCTCTGCACATAGCAGAAGCGAGTGGATAAGGTTTTGGAAGAATACAAAGACATATTCTCATCACCTATTGGGGTACCTCTACACTTTCAGGTCAATCATCCCATCGATATGATCCTCATATCACCACTTCCCAATGGGCCAGTATATCATCGCTCTCTACTAGAAAATAAGGAAACCAAGGGTCAAATCCAAGAA
>JASDQU010105173.1:0-16178 GCA_032191745.1 Picea mariana
TTTTCTTTTCCTATCCAATATGCGCATAGGATGCACTTGCAGGACACCTTCTGGTTCCACCTGAATCACATTCCAATCGATAACATGATTAGCATTAGGTATATATCTCTTAAGCAGTGAAACATGAAACACATTATGTACAGTCATAGATGCAGGTAATGCAAGCATGTATGCAACTGGCTCAATCCTTTCCAAGATCTCAAATGGCCCACAAAATCTTGTTGCCAACTTGGCGCAACTTCCTAGCTTCAGGGAACTCCTATTAGTTTTCACTTTCAGGAAAACATGGTCACCCACTTTGAATTCTCTGTGGGTTCTGTTACTATCAGCGTAAATTTTCTTCCTATTCTGGGCAGCTTTCAGATTCTGTTTAATTCTTATCATTTGGTCTTCCATCTCTTTGAGCAGCTTAGGCCCAACTACTGCTTTGGCAGCTGGATTATCCTAGCTCACTGGAGTGTTGCACTTCCTTTGATAAAGTGCTTCGAACGGGCTTATCTTCAACGATGCCTGATACCCATTATTGTAGGCGAATTCTACCAAATGCAGGGAGTCTTCCCACCTTGATAGTTTATCCATCACATACATTCTCAGTATGTCTTCTATTACTCTGTTCACCCTCTCTGTCTGTCCATTAGACTCGAGATGATACATTGTACTAAAGTTCATATTCGTTCCAAATCCCTTGAACAATCCTTTCCAGAAATTTGAGGTGAATTTCGGGTCCCTATCAGACATAATTGTCTTAGGAATTCCATGCAAGCGTGCCACTTATTTTAAGAAGATATCAACAACATCTGTTGCCCTGTAAGTGGTTTTCAGTGGAATAAAATGGGCAGCTTTTGTAAGCTTGTCCACCACCACCATGATCGAATCATGCTTCTTGTTTGTTCTGAGCAATCATGTGATAAAATCCATGTCACCACTTCCCATTTCCACTCTGGAATGGGTAAAGGCTGCAGCAACCCTGCTGGGTGCCTATGCTCAGGCTTAACTTTTTGGCACTCCATACATCTTGCGATGTATTCAGCGATTTCTTTCTTCAAACCCGGCCAAAAATAATGGCTTTTGACTGCTGCCACAGTCTTCTGATATCCAGGATGTCCAGCATGAGCCACGTTATGCATTTCTTTTAGAATTGCCAGCTTAAATTCTCGGACATTGGGTACATACACTCTGTTTTTATACATAAGTAAGCCATCAGTTCCCAAGGTGTAACTTTTTTGGTTCTATGGTCTCTCACGTTGCTATAGCTTTGCTACCAGACCTCTGTACTGCAAATCAACATTTGCAGCTTCCAAAATTCTGTCTTTAATCTCAGTCCTAACATGCTAATGGTTGTAGCATGTAATTTGTGCACTTTTCTGCTGAGTGCATCAACCACTTTATTTTCTTTCCCTTTGATATGCTTGATATCAAAGTCATATTCACACAGAAACTCCAGCCATCTGGTTTTCCTAGCATTTAAAGTCGGTTGATCAAATAAATACTTTAGACCGTTGTGGTCTATTCTCAATTCAAATCTCCTTTCCATGAGGTAATGTCTCTATTTTCTCAATGCGTGGACGATTGTTGCCAGCTCTAAATCGTGAGTGGCATAATTCCTTTCATGCTCTTTCATCTTTCGGGACTCATAACAGATTACAAATCCCTCTTGGTTGAGAAATCCTCCCAGCCCCTCCTTACACGCATCAGTGCACACCATGAAATCCATATTTGGATTTGCAATCTTTAGGATTGGAGCGTTGGTTAACAGGTGCTTCAATCGCTGGAAACTGCTCTCACACTCTTCTATCCACTAAAACTTCTTCTCCTTCCTCTACAAGGAAGTGATAGGGTGAGCTATCTTTGAGAATCCGGCTATAAACCTTTTGTAGTATCCTTCCAGACCCATAAAAGATCTAACCTCCGCCACATTCCTTGGTGCTCACCATTCTTGGATGGCCTCAACCTTTTCAAGATTCACATTGATGCCTTCTTTAGATATAATATGCCCCAAGTAATGAATCTGCCTTTGATAAAATGAGCACTTGCTCAGCTTGATGTACAACTGGTGTTCTCTCAACACTTGCAGCACCATTCTCAGGTGTTGCTCATGCTCTTCCTCTGACTTGGAATACACCAAGATGTCGTCCAGGAAGACTATGACAAACTTGTCCAAATAGTCCCTGAACACACCATTCATTAAGCACATGAAAACAACAGGTGCGTTTGACAGTCCAAATGACACCACTGTGAACTCATAATGACCGTACCTTGTTCTAAAGGCAGTCTTGTTGATGTCCTCATCGTTTATTCTCACTTGGTGATATCCAGATCTGAGATCTATCTTTGAAAATATTTTCGCATCCTTCAACTGATCAAAAAGATCATCGATCCTTGGCAGAGGATACTTGTTCTTGACAGTACCTTATTCAACTGTCGAAAATCAATGCACAACCTCAACATCCCATCTTTCTTCTTCACGAATAGGACCGGGGCTCCCCAAGGTGACACGCTGGGGCGAATGTACCCCTTCTTCAAAATCTCTTCAAGCTGCAATTTCAACTCTTTCAGCTCTGGCGTACTCATTCTATAAGGAGCCTTTGAAACTAGAGCTTCTCTAGGCATCAAATTTATAGAAAAATCGATGTCCCTCTTCGGAGGTAGTCCAGGTACCTCCTGAAATACGTTCTTGAACTCTTTGAGTGCCTCATGGTCTTCCATATTTGAGACTACATCTCGAGATGCTTCTTCCACACGAGATGCAAATAATTGACAGCCTTTCCTGTAGCACTTCTTCAGTTGCATGGCTGAGATTTCTCTGAGAGCCACAACTCTGGGAATTCCTTGGATTGTTTTCCGACTTCCCTCTTCGTCTAGACATGTAAACCTCTTGTTATGGTAGTCCAAAAGGGCATGGTGTTGGTCCAACCAGTCCATCCCAATTAAGAAGTCGTAAGAGCCTAAAGGCAGAATATTCAATTCAGCCTTAGTGCTTAATCCTTTCATGTCCACTAAATAGGACTTAACCAATTCAGTGACCTTCCTCTTGGTCCCTGTGGCTAGCTGCACTAGCCAATACTTTTCATGTTTGTTTCTTGATAAAATCAAACCTTCCACCACCCTAGGATCTACATAACTATGGTTAGCCCCTGAATCAATTAAAATAATTAGTGGTCGGTTGTTAATCATACCTTCCACTTCAATTATGTGTGATTGAAATTTTGCTTGTCTGTTGTCCAGGGCTGCGTAGATCCTTGGCATTTTGTTGCCCATATCTTCCACTGTTTCAACTTGCTAAACAGTATGGATAGTTCTTGCTTTACCGTATTTATGGGGACATTCTCTGTACTTGTGGTTTCCTTTAAATCCCCAACACTGAATGGGTGTCTGTCTCAATCTTTGTGCTCCCTCTTCAGTCATTCTCAGTTCTCTAAATGATGGTTGTCCTTGAAGACTGTTTCTGAAAAAGGAAGGCTTGTTTCCCTTCTGCCTCTGTTCCTTCTTAAACTTCCTCTAATCATTCCAAGCCTTCCGAAGGATGGGCCTTTCTCCTTGTTGTTCATACAAGCATTTCGCCCTTCTTATGGTTTCTTCCATGGTCTTAGGATCGTCATACTGAATCTTGTCACCCATGGACAGTGGCAGTCCACTTAGATATCTCTGAATCTTAACAGCCTCGTCTTTGATGAATGGAACATACTTCAATAGTTCTAGAAAACTTCGTTCATACTTGTCAATAGTCATGCTGCCTAGCTTGAGTTCAAAGAAATCCTTCATCTTTCTGTCATAGTATCTTTTAGTCAGGTATTTCTTCTCGAAATACCTCTTAAATTCCTTCCAAGTGACTTCTTTCTCTCTGATTTGCTGCACTTGCACAAATTGATCCCACCACATGGATGCTTTTCCTTTCAGTTGATACATTGCAATTCTTCCTTTTGCATGGGCAGAATAATTCTCCAGTTGGAAATATTTCCTCATGCCAAGCAACCATGTCTCAGCATCTTTCTCCTTCTTATGTTCTCCATCAAATGTTGGAGGCTTAATCTTGTTCATCTCCCCTTTCAATTCATCCTTTCCAAATCTTTGGTGTTTTCTGGTAGGGGATGGGCTTGAACTACTGTGTGTTTCCCTGCCAGAATGCTTCGAGGAGAGACGGTAATGTCTGCTACCACTCCTTGATCTTCTTCTCTTCTCAGGAGTTCTAACACTTCTTGATCTGCTTGTGTCACTCTCTTTTTCCAATTTATTTTCTATTCTTTCTAGGCTCTTCAACATTTTTAATTTGAATTCACCCTACCAATCTCTAACTTTCATGAGCTTTTGGCCATCATCTCAGCGTACCTGGGCATCTTTCTGCAATTTTTCAATGAGTTTCATCATACGTCCTTCTTTATCTATCTCTTTTTCATGCCCATTAGAGTTTGTTCCTTCGATTCCCAAGTTGACATCCTTTCCTTCTCTTTTGTCCTCTATTTCAGAGGCAATCTGCACCTCTTCCATTTCTATACTTGACGTTGATTAACTGGTGTCTTGACACTCATTGAACTCTGCACACGTAATGTGCAATCAATCCGAAGTTTTTCAGGCCTTAAACCTTTAATAAAATCACAATAATCATAAACCAACGTGAGTGAGAAACATTTGACTTCAGAAGGTTTTCTGAGCTCTGTCGGCTCTGCAATTTTCAGGACTTCATTTTTTGGGGTTTTTGTCCATGAGGATCGACAGTTAAATCCTTGACAGTTCTTATGTCCTTCAAAAATTTCGGGACTTTTGGATTTCGGGGTTTCAGGTTTTGGAATTTTGGTCCCCCGGAGGTTCTTGCACTCGCTTCCCTCTCTGACTCTTGACTTTCGAACATCTGACCTCTTTTCCTTGGGCCCACAGCATAGATGTCGCCAACTATGGTAGAGATTTCGGGATTTCGGCACTTCAGTTTTCGGGTCTTCGATACCTAGGAGTTCACGAAGTAGTGACTCACAACTTCTTGTCGCTACAATCCCCGAAATTCGATACACGGTTTCTTGTATGGGATCCAACAATTTTTTATGAGTTGGATTTAACAGTCTAGATCTCTCTTAGATCGACGGTTATGATCCAATCGTGAATTCGCGTTTCATGAATTCTCACGAACTCACCCTTTGACCATTTCAAGTTACGAGTCAGTGGAAGGTTGATCGCTCTCCACACGTCCTTTCCGATGGATGGTCCTGACGAATTTGGGATTTCTCATATCGTGATTTCCATGTTCCTGTGCAACTTCAAAGGGTTTTTAAACCCTGTGCACATTTTCCAGATCTGACGGTCACAAAGGTTCTCCTTTCCTCTGAACAGATCCTAAGGCTCCAACACTTCTGGTGTGGAGTCCTCTCTTCCCGTGGCCTTATACCACACTGGTTGCGGTTTCATAACACCGCTACACCTCCTGAGCTTTTAACACAGTCAAGTAATCTCCTTGACACTCAGGAGCACTCAAAGGTCCAAAATTGGTCCTCCTGACACAATTTCTCCTCAAACCCTCGGTCCAAAGACCACTCAACCGACCCATCTAGGCTCAGCGTCAAAACCTTGGCTCTGATACCAATTTGTAGATCACCTTTTTTTTTATATATATATAAGAACCACTTTGTACATAGCTCATACCGACATTATAGTAATAACATGCATTTAATCAAGAATACAATTAAACTCAGAGTAAACATAAGATTTACTGCTATAATCAACAATCAATAGCATTAACATTACATCGATATACACAGCGGAATACATGAATAAACATCATCTGATACTTATCTTTGAAATAGCTGTAGATTCCACCAACCACGTGCAGGCCTTCCACGAACCTCCCTGCCTTAGACCGCAATGCTCATCAGCTCAGCAGTGGGTCACCCCCGAGCTGGGACTAACCTCCACCCCAAGGTAAGGAATCTTAGGCTAGGCTGAGGTTACAGGGAAAACAACACAAGAAACCAAAATGATTCTTCCCAAGATGCCATCTTATGCCCACTACTACAAGACTCTCATTCCGCACATGCCTATTCCGCTTGGGAATATATACCTTCACAAGCACAGTCCATCGGTGCTAACCTCCCTCTCTGGGTCTCAACAATAGGCCGAATCAGGAAGTCTCAGAGCCTGAAGCTGGTGCTCGACACTCTCTGGAAGAAACCACTTCCCAGCAAACTCTCTCACCTGGAGAGAATTGCTCACAGGCCTGACAACCTGCCTCTTCCAACAACAATCACCTCCCTCACCTAGAGAGAGGTCATACACAGGCTCAATCACAACTTGCACTGGCTAGCAAGCCACGCGCATTCCAGCTCTGCGTGGCCACAACAGCCAACTGGAAAAACAAACACGGGCTTCCCAAACAATCTTAGCAATGGCGCAAGGTCTCATAATGTTGGTTCTCGGGGACGTGTGACAAACAATCCATGCAGGAAATGACACAGGTTCCACGACTCAAAATGGAGAGGGTGAACCTGGCCTTTTAGAAGAAAACACAGGCTTCTCGGCTTTCAGAACAGAGGATATACATGGTTTTTCAGAGCCAAACATAGGCTTTTAGGCTCACAGGGAAGTACAAGGGTTCTTTGCAGAGCTCAGGTCGATCGTATTGCTCAGAGCTCCTTACACGCTCAGCTAGTCGGATGGAATGGGTGAGGAACCCCTCTCACGGCTCATCTTGGCCATTTTATTCGCATGCAACAGGGTTGACACTTGTCACCCATGGAACTGCGTGCATTCCATCAGCATGCATTCCTTCCCATTTGGCAGTCCCTCATCCTTCCCCAAGAACTTAGGATAAAACATCACATTCAACATAATTCACGTGCCTTTTTTTTCTAGAATAATAATAAAATATTATTCCCAAGGACTGAAGCCCCTAGGCTCAACACGTATCCCCTCTTCCCACCTTCTAGCCCATAATTCCTTGCCCACTCTGTGGAAGTTCAGTGCCCCATCACTCATTCATCGTGTTCTATCTACACGCGGCAGTGCTTATTTTTTATTAATGTGCTGCATACATACAAATACAAAATCAGGCCCTTGGCCTACAACCCTTAGGCTCTCTGGCCTAAAAATCGCATAAGCCCACAGGCTTATACAAACTTGGCTCACCAGCCTACAACACATATTTACAATTCATTTCATAAACTAGATTTACAAAGGGCTCGGTCTTGGGGACACTATAGATCCCAGAACTAATTTTTCAAAATTTTGGGTTACGATGATGGAATAATCAACTCCCTCCTTTCGATCGATGATTTTTTTTTCAAACAATGTAGTGCTTGATAAAGTGAGAGCACAAAGAAGAAAATCAAATCTGAAATCCATAGATTCTAAGACTCTCCATGAAGAGGCAGAGGAATAAAGGAATACATGGACTACAGAGTAAGAAAACTATGAAATGACTCTAGCATGGGAAACAGAAGAAAATAATTGTCCCTACTGCAACCATCCAGAATATATACACATTGGCGCCCATTGGTTCCACTCCACCTTCCACCTGAATCAATTTAGAGCGTAATGGGTTGATATGGATTGGATTATTGTACTATTTTTCATCTATCTCGATGCTTCCAAAGTGACAAAAATATTGGAGGAATCAACTTGCAGGGTCATTTCAACAGTAGGTTCCAAATTGGAAAATTAGGGTCCAAAAACTTCTAGAGCCATTTTGAGGCATCAAACAACATTTTGGGGGGTTAAAACTTTCTCATGATAGCTTAGACCTCGTGACGCTATTCAACACATCGAGACCTTTCCAATGATACAAAAACCATGTCAATCATAGCTTGTATGAAAACGTTATGTCTCCCACAAGCTGACTTACCATGGTACGAGAGGATGCCACATTATCCCTCGTTACTCAGGCATATGGGGCTAGCCATGTATGTAATTTCAAGAAGATTCTAGAAGGTACAAAATCCTATAACAATTGAGAGTTGAGGAAGTCAAAAACCTACCCCTAGATGGATATCGGGCTATGTTAAATACCATACCACTAGGAGGAGAAGGGGTTACATTCTATCGTATTGTATTTTGTTCAATAACATAGTAGAACAACTAGGAGTGGGAAATTAGAGAGCATAACAAAGGGGGTTAATGTTTTGTATCAACCTTATAGGCCACGTGTATCAGGTAACCCCATACAGGGTGCCTTCTCTTTTGTAATTGCATTATTTCCATATCAGAGAAAAGAGAGAAGAGTAACCTCACCTTCTAGCTAGGTTTTCTCTCGTAAATGTTTCCCAGAGAAAGTCTTTGTGTCATTTTGTAGATGGTGTGTGATTGTATCTCACTATTCTCTATTTTTCACATTTTATCTATTCCATGCATAGGCAAAAAATCAATAGCTGAATATTTTGGAAATCTAAAGGAATTTAACCTTCATAGGTAGATTTCAATTTTATTTAATAGATTTATTGTGACAAATTATTCTACTGGAATATCCACAATGGTTTACAGATCATGGGTGAATGGATAGTCCCTAGCACGCTTGGAATTTGACATTTTGTAGGATGTTTTTCCCCTCCATACCTGTATTTGACAGGTGGATACAAAATCTACATGTCAACAACAACTAACATTAGAATTTTAAACCTTCAAATCTATGTTCACTTGTGTAGGGTACCCTCATAATTTCTAGCAGGTACTTACAAGCTATTACTAAGTCTATACCTATAGGATATAATGCATGGCTTGGGAGGGGCAGTGCCATGGCATTATTGTTGATGACACCTAGACAAGGTTTGTTAAGGAAGTAAATGAAGGGGCAAACAAAATTTACTGTTTTCCTAGTCCACTTTCCACTTACAACACATTCGAATTCCCACTGAACATGGTCCATAATCCAATCATGATTCAAATTTTCTCTACTCCGGTGGGTATGCTGCAACTTCTAAGGGTTTTAAGGTGTTTGATGAAGAGTATGCAAATAGTCAGCTCCAACATCCAAGTGTTTTAAAGTGTTTGATGAACAGTATGCAGAAAAACTGCTCTAACTTCCAATGGTTTTTTAAAGTTGTTTGATGAATAGTACATATACGTGACACCAATTGCTCTTGATTTTTGTATTAATTTTCCTGGTATAAAAAAATAAAAAAGAAAAATAATTTACTTTCTCAACGTAACTTAGATCCCATAACGTTATTTTACACATCAAGACCTTTCCAACAATGCAAAAATGACATCGATCATTGCTTGTATGCAAAAGTTATGCCTCCCACAAGATGACCTACCATGGTACGAGAGGATGCCACATTATCCCCTGTTATTCATGCATATGGGGCTATCCATGTATGTAATTTCAAGAAGATTCTAGAAGGTCCAAAACACTATCACAATCGAGGGTTGAGGAATTCAAAAACCTACCCCAAGATGACTATCAAGCTATGTTAAATACCAGACCACTAGGAGGAGAAGGGGTTTCATTCTCTGAGTATTTTGTTCCATAACATAGCAGAACAACTAGGAGTGGGAAATTAGAGAGCATAATAGAGATGGTTAATGTTTTGTAGCAACCTAACAGGCCATAGGTATCAAGTAACTCCATAGAGGGTGTCTTCTCTTTTGTACTTTCATTATTTCCATATCATAGAAAAGAAAGTAGAGAAGCCTCACCTTCTAGCGAAGTTTTTTCCCGTAAGGGTTTTCCAGAGAAAATATTTGTGTCATTTTTTGAATGGTGTGTGATTGTCTTTTACAATTCTCTATTTTTTCATTTTATCTATATGCATATGCAAAAAATCAGTAACTGAATATTTTTGAAATCCTAAGGAAATTAACCTTCATAGGTAGATTTTAGTTTTATTTATTAGATTTGTTGTGACAAATTATTCCAGTGGAATATCCACAATGGTTTGAAAATCATGGGTGACTGGATAGTCCCTAGAACGCTCAGAATTTGACAGTTTGTAGGACATTTTCCCTCCATACCTATAATTGACAGGTTGATACGAAATCTACACATCAACGATAACTAACATCAAAATTTTAAACCCTTCAAATCTATGTTCACTTGTGTAGGGTACCCTCATAATTTCTAGTAGGTACTTACAGGCTATTACTAAGTCTATACCTATAGGATATAATGCATGGGTTGGGAGGGGCGGTGCCATGGAATTATTGTTAATGACACCTCGACAGGGTTTGTTGAGGAAGTAAATGAAAGGGTAAATGAAATTTAGTGTTATCCTAGTCCACTATCCACTTATAGTGCATTCGGATTCCCAATGAACATGGGCCATAATCCAATGATGATTCAAATTTGCTCTGCTCCAGTGGGTATGTTGTAACTTCCAAGGGTTTTAGGTGTTTGATGAACAATATGCAGGTAGTCTACTCCAACTTCCAAGGGTTTTAAGGTGTTTGATAAAAAATATGCCGAAAAACTGCTCCAACTTCCAATGGTTTTAAGGTGTTTCATGAATAGTATGTATACCTAACATGCGCTCAATTTTTATATTAATTTTCATAGTATAAAAAAGTCAAAAAGAAAAATGTGAAGTTCTCCTATGTTGCACCATACAATTTTGTCATTCCATCCCCTACTTCATTCCAAGTGTCATTAAATTACTATTCTCGAGGGTTGTTGTCTATTAATCTCCAACCTTAATTGATTATGTATTCTTTGTTGACAACAACTATTTATAATCCTCACACAATATACTTTCAAAGTAATCTACAAGGGAGTGCCACTAAGCTCTCTTTTTTTTTCTATGTTGTTGCATTATATTATTCCTTCATAGGCATGTCATTTGCATGTTTTCCCTATAATCCTCTTGGTTTGTGTTAAGTTTAGGATGATAAATTATGATTTAAAAAATGTTTTTGTCCTATTATCCTTGTGCTAGTTGTTTTTTTTGTGTTTATTGTAAAAAATCACTTCAAGAGATTTTTGGGTAGTAAGTTTTGATTGATTTCTATATTTTTGTATTTAGAAAAGTGAAAAAAATATTTTTGTATTTAGAAGAGGGAAAATATAAACTGTTTAGGTGTTCCATTCGGTTTTTTCCTATGATATGTTTTTTATCAACAATTTGGGCATCTCTTTCTCTTTTTACCTATCAATTTTCATATTTGGTATGAGTATTTAGTTGGTTATAATTTTTGTTATCTTTTTTCTGATTCAACCTTTCCAACTTAATTTTATTATAATAAAGAGAAATTTGTTTTCCTGAAAAATATAAAATACAATGATGAAATGACCAACTAAATATGCCACTTCTATATACTTTAATCTAAAAGACAAAGTTGATACTCTGCAATCATAATGTAGATGCTATTCAATTTATTTATATGTATTACATAATAAGTATGTCATATATATTACATATTACGTATGTTATATGTAATACATGAAATTTGTATATAACAACACTCCAAACACATGAATTTGAATAAAATATAAAATAACAAGTATGGAAAACAAATTTACAAATTTCCACTTTTAAAAAAGAAGACATTGTAAATTTGAAATTCCAAACCTAATCCTAAGTGACGGAATTGTAATAGATAAGCAGCAAGAAGAACATGTTAAACTATTCAGTGGCTAAAAATGAGTAAAACACCATGAAACTTATTAGTAACTAAGCATATTGTAAATTTGAAATTCCAAACCTAATCCCAAATAAGTGACATGTAATAGATAAATAGCAAGAAGAAGAACATGTTAAACTGTTCCATGGCTAAAAATGAGTAAAACACCATGAAACCTATTAATAACGAAGAATATTGTAAATTTGAAATTCTAAACTTAATCCCAAGTGAGTGACATGTAATAGATAAACAGCAAGAAGAACATATTAGACTGTTGTGGCTAAAAATGGGTGAAGCACCATGAAACCTATTAGTAACGAAACCTATTCTGGCATCAAGCATTTTTAGCGACACGATGGGAACCTTCGATTAGAGATTAGAGGATGATTAAATCTGACACTTCCAATAGGGTTACGGCTATTGGTGTAAACACAGGAACATTTTTCTTTCGTCCAAAAATGATATATATACAAATCTCCTCATTCATGGTCTAAAACAAACCACTTCACGCGGAAGAGGGACGGTCTCTCTGGAAAAACGTTTCAACCAGATCTGTCGATATTTTCATCTGGTTTTGGATGTTGACTTCTTTTCGGACATTAATACTCTGTCTCCTACCCTTGACATTAAATTCTTCGGTAGACTCTCCCTCTTCGTCTCCTCCTGCAACCAAAGTCAGCGACGGAAATGAACCACCCACAACCGTCGCACCAGCAGATAGCATTCTGTTTCTTCTCGACCGTGGCCGGCAACATCGACGCAGCTGTGGCGCCCAAGCGATGCGTTGGCGATGAGTTTGAACTGCCGTATCTCCATCCGCCTGCGTTGTGCTGCTCGCGCTCAAAGGAGCAGGGAAAACCAATGTGACAGTGTCATCTCGACCTGGAGTTAAATTTTGTGCTCCGTCTAGGTAATCCAATCCAGACGAGTTATTGATTCTCCGAGACCTAAAAAGAAAATAGACAAACAAATCAGCAAAATCATTCGTTTTCGAAAGGTGTCCACTAAAATAGCTTGTTTTGGCAGAGGTTTCCCTACCTCCACGAAAAACCAGCATTTTTTTGAATATTGTGATTCAACAAAAAGAGCAACATATCATATAGACTCATTTAAGGGTATCATTTACAAGGAATTGAATCTGGATGAAAAGGTAACAACCATTCCTCCCAACTACTCAAATTATATCTAATAGACTTTAGATTCAACTATTATCTATCTACGAAGTGGTAATAGCTTTCTTCTTATCATATTCACCATCCAACAAAAAAAACATCATATCATATAGACCTACCTATTTAAGAGTATCACTTAAACAAAATTAAATCTGGATGAAAAAATAACAACCATTCCTTCCACCCCAAAAGTTCAACTGTTATTTGTTATCTGCCAATTTAATAGAATCTAATTGATTGTCGTGCTCCGACCATTCGGCGACGTAATACTATCGCTTCGATAGAGATATAGTTCATCGGTCAGAGTACAAACCTTCTTGATACATTTGGGACGATACGAAGGCGAAACCACACTCTCATCCTTGCGATTACTGTAATGATTATATATGGAGAAGATAATGATTACAGTAATGGCGAGGCTGACTGTCAGCGTCGTCGCGATTAATGTAATGATTATCTTCTCCATCTTAATCTTGAGATTTGCTTGATGATGACTGAATTCGATTTTCCTTACCCGATACACAAAAGTCCACCATTCCGCACGATCCAGCAGAGCTCACTGCCGCCACTCGTTTTCGGGAGCCAGCCTCGCGATTACTGTAATGATTATCTNTAGCTTGTTTTGGCAGAGGCTTCGCTATCTCCAGAAAAACCAGTATTTTCTGAATATTGAGACTCAACAAAAAAAGCAACATATCATATAGACTCATTTAAGGGTATCATTTACAAGAAATTAAATCTGGATGGAAAGGTAACAACCATTCCTCCCAATCACCTAAACTATATTTAATAGACTTTAGATTCAATTGTTATTTATCTACTAAGTGGTAATAGCTTTCTTCTTATCATATTCACCATCCAACAAAAAAAACATCATATCATATAGACCTACCTATTTAAGAATATCACTTAAAAAAAAATTAAATCTGGATGAAAAAATAACAACCATTCCTTCCAACCCCCAAAATTCAACTGTTATCTGTAAATTTAATAAAATCTATTTAACTGGTCGTGATCCGACCATTCGGCGACGTAATAGCTTTCTTTGTATCATGTTCAGCATCGGACAGAGCATTCCTCCCCACTGGGGATAGTAGATGAAGGTAATGGGAGTCAGAATCCAAGTTCAAAATGAAGATGTCGCTTCGATAGAGATATAGTTCATGGGTCAGAGTACAAACCTTCTTGATACATTTGGGACAATACGAAGCCGAAACCACACTCTCATCCTCGCGATTACTGTAATGATTATATATGGAGAAGATAATGATTACAGTAATCACGAGGCTGACTCTCAGCGTCGTCGCGATTACTGTAATGATTATCTTCTCCATATTAATCTAGAGATTTGCTTGATGATGACCGAATTCGATTTTCCTTACCCGTTACAGAAAAGTCCACCATTCCGCACGATCCAGCAGAGCTCACTGCCGCTACTCGTTTTCGGGAGCCAGCCTCGCGATTACTGTAATGATTATCTTCTCCATATTAATATAGAGATGGACTTGATGAACCGAATTCTGTTCAACTTACCCGTTACACAAAAGTCCACCATTCTTCACCGATCCAAAAGAACGCACTGTCACGACTCGCCCTCGCATGAGAAGGGCATCTATATCCGACAGCATCCACCTGCTTGCACGAGATAAAAGTTTGCAAGGCGTGCTAAGTATGGTATCAAAATCGTGCTCGATCCAGGAGAACACACTGTCGCGACTCGACCTCGGATGAGAAGGGCATCTATATCCGACAGCGTCCACCTGCTTGCACAAGCAAAGAAATGGAGTAAGGTAATTCGAAGCAATCTTTCTCTTTTTTAAAGTAAAAAATGGCTTGAATGCGGTCAGATTTTTAGGGATAGTTTGAGTTTCACATGAATCAAAATTCCATGTATTTCAGAACCTTACTTCAAGGTTTTGCCCTATTTTAAACCAATCTAAATACTCAAAAAATCATTTAAAATTTTGGATTAACCAAAAATTTAAAACCACACTATATAAAAAAACTACTACTAAAAAAATAACTCCATAAAAAAAAAAAATTGCTCCTCATTCAGCCCACCAATGAAATTTGCAAGGTGTGCGAACTTCCAAGTATGGTGTCAAAATCGTGCATTGCAATTGTCCAATTTTGTATACATAAATACAGTCAACCTTGTCCCGATACGTTGTATCTCGGGGATACATAAAACAGTCAACCTTTTCCCGATACACTGTATCTGGGCTATGTTTCTTTGAGTAAGTTATTGGATAACGTAGTGTATGTATTTTTAGTGAGGCATTGGATAATGGAGCGTGTTTTTCTAAATCATGATGCATTTATTGAGAGTTTAAAGCTTATTTTACCAAAAAAATCTATATTTAACGTCATGTACTGGAATTTAACGTCATGTAGGACGTTTTTTCCTTCCAAATCTATATTTAACACGTGATATTAAATCGTCACGTCAAAATTTATTGGCATCAAAATTTTTAACCTGTTAAATTGAAGCTTAATACAATTTTTTTAAACCTGTCAACCTTGCTTCGTTTTTGTTATTATTTACAGATCGGATTGAGCTTTTGTTATTATTTACAGATTCTATTGGTTCCCTGTGGCAACAACTTTCTACCTAATGTGAAAAATACAATGTTTTTTGTCAACTGTGTAAGGACTTGGAAATTGGTCTAAACCTTTTAATTATGTACTATCATTAGCAAATAAAGTGTGCCTTCGGACTTGGAAATTGGTCTAAACCTTTTAATTATGTACTATCATTAGCAAATAAAGTGTGCCTTTGTGACCTTAGTGTAGAGAGTATGATAAACTGACCTTAGTGTAGAGAGTATGATAAACTTGAGAAATTGGATTTTTCTTAATTTAGATTTTTAATATAGATGTGTATTTGGGTTCATTGTTAATTTGGATTTTTAATATAGATAATGTATTTGGGTTCATTGTTAATAGAAGTTTATCACTCAATTATAAATAGAAATAAAATTTACTGGATGGGTTAAGTAGGTTTCTTTTGGAGAATAACTCAACAAAATCTGAATCTATGATGGTTTTGTTTTAGTGTAAAATGTATAGAGACTGATTGTTGTTCTTGTTGTATAGCTAAAAACAAAGAAGATGATATTGCTGTTTTTAAGTTTCTGTGGTGAAAAGTTTCACATATGTTTTTCGGATAATCCACAATTGATATCATTTCATGAATCCAACTATAATAATTTATGACACTATTGCATATAACAACACATAAATATTTAACATTCATGAATCTACATTAAACTTAAAATAACACGCATAAAAACAAATGCCCATCAATTGCCCATCATTTTTTCCATTTACATGTATGGTGAATTTGAAATTCCAAACCTAACTTCAAACATTATTCCAATACAAATTATAATACGCTTTTTATTAAATATAAATATAATTTTTTATTTTAAAAATAAAATCATTTTTATATCGTATTGCAAGTGAGAGTAACGTATG
>JASDQU010105173.1:59220-77700 GCA_032191745.1 Picea mariana
GGTTGGACCAAGTGAAGGTGCCATTACTGTTCTCTATGTCTACTAAATTTAGATGATCAATGAGAGCTTTGAACTTACCACTGTCTTGCTCGAGTCTTTTGATGCCGCCAGATTTTTCCTCCATCGTCAGGTTCATGTTGAAGTCACCTCCTATGATCCAATTTGGGGTGGTTGTCAGGGTCTTGATCAGCTCGAGCC
Organism: Picea mariana; assembly: GCA_032191745.1. Taxonomy (NCBI): domain Eukaryota; kingdom Viridiplantae; phylum Streptophyta; class Pinopsida; order Pinales; family Pinaceae; genus Picea; species Picea mariana. The sequence goes on from JASDQU010105173.1 coordinate 59,419, forward strand.
GCTCCATGAATCTGTCTTTGTCCTGGCTCCCTTGAGGTCCGTAGACATTTTTGATGGCTCCTTCCTGGTTCGTGCCCATGACCGTGAAGTGAGCAGTTATTGTGCCAGTTGTTGTAAAGGGTTTGCTAATAGTCACATTGGATGGGTTCCATAGGATGGCAAGGCCACCTGAGGCCCCTATGGAGTCTGTTGTTATGGAGGTACATTCTCGCCATATGTGCTGAAAGATTGTTTCTACCTCTGCTCCTCTGCATTTAGTTTCTTGGAGCAGCAGAATGTCTGGTTTCTCTATTATGATGCAATCTCGGAGGATCCTTTGTTTGGATCTACCATTCAGTCCTCTTATGTTCCAGGTGATGATCTTCATCATTAAGAAGGAGGTGATGAATGGAGGTATCCCTCTGAGAGCTTGTGTATCTGTCCTGAGTTTATCATGAGGTTTCCTGCTTCCTTGATCAGTTGGTGCGCATTTTTCCTTCCTCTTCTTTTATTTTCACACAGGACTCTCTTTGAGCCAGAGTTCTGGTCCATTGCTATGCCTAGACGTGCTGTGGACCCTGCTGAGGAGTTGAGAAAGACCTTGTGTACCTTGCGTAGTTGTTCCTCCGGGAGGGTCTGCAGGTTCTTTTGGTTCAGAGCTTCCTCCAGCTTTTCTAGATCTATCCCTTCCAGCTCTCGATCATCCAGCATCATCGGGGTATCCCCATCTTCGTCTCCTGTTTCCTCCATGTGGGTTTCATCGTTTTGAGGAGAAGGGTTGGGCTGTGTGCCTTTCGCTTGCGGCTGCAGGGGATTTTTGTTCAGGTCCTGCACCTCCTCCTCTTCTGGTAGTTTCTCTAGAATCTCGTAAGAGTTCTTGGTGGCAATATTTTGTCTGGGATCTGTGGTTTTCTTCTTTGGTGGATTTCTCCTTTTTGATGTGATTGTGGTGAAGCCATCTTTATACATGGTATCATTTCCTTTGGTGACTTGTTTGATGAGAGGGCAGTCTCGGTAGAGGTGACCATTCTCATGGCATCTTCGGCATCTGAATGGTATATGTTCGTAGTCCATAGTTTGTTGCCAATCCTCATCCTGGTACTCGAGGGTGACCGCACCAGGGAGTGCTTTGGATATGTTCATATACACACAGATCCTGGCGTATGAGGTGTATTTTCGCTGTCTTGTGGCCTCTGACGCCCTTACATATTGCCCTAAGGTGTTTCCTATACCCATTAGAATCTCTTCCAACCAGAACTCTTGTGGCAGGGAGTACAGGCGTATCCATACAAGGGCCATGGTGAAGTCTTCTTTGTCTGGGCTGAATCTTTCAGTCCAGAAGCGGAGAAACAACCCTGTCGAGTTGAAGAAGTACGACCCGTTTTCAAAGATTTTGTCTTTGTCCTCTAAGTTGTATAAAATGATTGTGAAGAAGCCCTTGGAGCTGAGTTGAAGATCGTAGTCGCCCTTGCGGTTCCACCAGTGCTTTATCCACTTGTTGAGGTCTCTTTCTGTTGGCCATAGCCCTAGAAATTTGCCGATGAGTGCGTGCTCCCTCATGAATTGCGTATGCTCTCCCACCGGGGCTGAGCTGATGAGGTATCTCGGCGGCTTCTCCATTTGCGGGATGCATTTGCCCAGTTCCCAGCTTCGTGGTTTCTTCGGTTGAGAGGTACCTACGTCTATTTCCATGTCCTCTTTGAGGCTTTGCTCCCTGGCTAGGATCTGCTCTCGTATCTGCGGCGGCGGTTCGAAGGTGGGCCGTATTATTTTGGTTCTGGGTTTTTCATTAGCCATAACATTGCGGTATGAGGGGGGTTTCCCCCCCTCCTCTGCGCCCATACTCCTGTGGCAGTGGGAGCCGATCGTTGAGGAAAGGCACTGGTTGATGTTCTCACTGGTAGTCTTTGCCTGGTGTTTGACCACCTATCTTACGCGGGGCTAGGGTTTTTGCAGAGCATCTTCTCCTTTATCGTCTTTATTTTGTTATTACTTTCTTAATGCTTTATTATTATTATTATTAACTTTATTAATATCTTTGTTATTTACTATTTTATTTTTGCTAAATTTATTTATAATCTATAGATTATTTTTTAAATTATTAATATATTATTTTAATAATGTATTTATTTTGTTTTAGCTTATTTTATTTCTGCTATATTATTTTCTATTTTATAAATAATTGTTATTTAATATTTATTTTATTATTGATAATTAATAATTTGATTGTTATTAATTAATAAATATTAATTTTTAATTAATTGATTTTTATTAATTAAATAATAAGTTATTATTATTTAATAATTATAAATAATTAATTATTACTAAATTCTTATTAATAATTCATTATTATTTAATTTTTTTTCATAATTTATTAATAAAATTATTACATATATTTTTATTATTATTTTTAATAAATTATTTAATTAATAATAATACTAACTAAAATAATAATTATTTTATTTTAAATAATAATTTAGTAATTACTAAATAATACTTAATTATTACATTTAAAATGTATAATGTGTTCATGTTTGTGACCATGAATAGGTTGATATTTTCCACCCTTTTAAAATTAATGGTAGATCACTATATATCAACCACTTTTTACTTAATGTGGTTGTTGCTAGTTTATGTGCATTCATGCATTAATACAATAGATTAATATATTACATTAATAAATTATTATTATATATTAAGTTTATGTAATAATTAATTAATAAATTAATTATGTATTAATATATTAATGGTCATCCCCAAGTTATGTCGACCCTCAACTAGCAACAACCAATTTATAAAAGTAATTGATATAAGAGTATATCAACCACTTTTATAAAGTAATTGTTGCTAATTATGCTAGTTTTTATTTTGAATTATTTTTATCTTTTTGTATGATGTAATATTTATTCTGCTTTAAATTAATTATTATATATTATATATCTTCACTTTTATTTTTATTTTTATTGTAAATATAAGAGTAATCTATGCATTGGAATTAGTTAAAAAATATTTAATTTTGTTCATATTATTATAGTATAAAAAGACAATTGAGGGAGTTCTAGGTAATGATTATTATAGTATTAACAAGACATAAATGAAATTGGGGTGAGTGCCACTAAATGATTATTATAGTATTAAAAAGACATAAATGAAATTGGGGTGATGGAAATGTAAACATGGAAATTAGTTTTTCATAAAGTATTAATGGAAATGTAAACATGGAAAAACAACAATCTATTAAATTTGAGTGATGTTTGGACGCACTTTTACAATGTATTTGAATATGGTGTAAAATGATGAAATGTAGGAAATTGAATTAGCTTTCAGAATTTGTGTATCACTATAAAATTTGAATTTCTCTAAAAATGGTATGTTATTTTTCATGCAAAATATAATGCACATGTTCCTGTTGAGTACCTGAATGATAGAATTTCTTTAATTTTTTTTGTAAAATTATAGAGAATACATTGTTTTGTGCATGGCCAATTTTTTTAAAAATTTATAATGTGAATTAAATATATATTTTTTAATTATGAAAGTCATTATATTGTTAAAATTACAAGCCAATGTGTTAACTTTTTCAAAAAATGATTAAGGCGATAAAAAATTATACTATGGATAAATTATGTATAAACAATATCTTTTATTTTTTTTAAATTATAAATTTGGAATGTGCATAGTCAACTCTATATGTGTGTGCAGTTTCATAGACAAACACTTATGTTAAAGTTGTTAATCCTAGTCTAGAGCATACCTACACTATTGTGACTAAGCATACTTGTGGACAAAGAATGTGTCTAGAGGTCTAACAAGAATATGCTCTATCCTTCTTGAACCTTCTTGAGCTTAAGGGCCAAGAATAAAACTTAGACATAGTGATATGAACCCTCATTAAGGGTGATTTTCCCTTATATTTGGATATGTGTGCCATTAAGATGTTTCACACAACATAGTTGGGCATGGAGGCCCTTGACCATAGTCGTGTTAGGGAAACAACATCATAAGCCCCTTGACATTTGTCAAGGAAGGGAAACAATAAACTTCAACCCTAAACATAGCTTTTCATGCTCAAGTTCCATGAACAAGGCTAATAAAGGTGAAGTGCCTTGATATGGTCCAAGGGGCAAACCCAACCCTTAGCTAAAGTAGAAATCTTATAACTAGGGCCAAACATGTCACCTAAAACTACCAAACTTAACTTCTTGAGGTCTTAGGAAGCTTCTATGGATCAAGGGTCACAAATGAAACCTCAAATTACCATGGATGACCCCACGAGGGGATATCTGGCCTTCAAGTGGGGGCATGGGCATTGTTATGTTTTTTTAAGCACTGGGTATGGGTCTTGGGTCTTGGGAGATGATTGAGAGAGGAAATACGAGCCTTAGGTCCTAAAGGAAGCTTCTAGGCATCTAAGGCCATCAACGACATCTTGACCCACAACAAAGGACCTTTCTAGGGTATCCTTGGTCTCTAAATGGGGATAATCAACATTATGATTTTTTGAACATTGAATATGAATATTTGGAACCTAAATATGGTTCAAGGAACAAATCCAAGAGTTAGTCCCTAAATAAATACTATAGGCTTCTAAGGCCGAGAATTACACTTTGAACCACCATAAATGACCTATCAAGGACATGATTATCCTCTAATTAGGTATATAGGTTCCACTAGCATTGTTTAACACTAGATATGGGTATTGGGGCCCTGGACATGGTTAGGGGAGGAAACATAAATGTTAATCCCTAAAGGAATCTTCTAACCATCCAAGGCCAAGAAATATTCCTCGAAAAAACACACCTAGCCTCTTGAGGGTATCATTGGCCTATGATTGAGGATGTTTGTGTTGTCATAGACACTGTTTGGACACTTTCTTCTTACTGTTGTAACAATATACAAGTTTTTGGAGTGTTGACTTTCGTCAAACACTGAGGATATAAGTGTTTTCATTGTCAAAACTCCCACTATACTGCTATGTATTTTACAATGATTTTATGAAGTGTTATGTGTGGATTATATACCATTCAAATGTACCAAAAAATCCCTTTAATACAACAAGCACAAAATATCCTCAATGCACAACAGATACAATGAGTAAAACACAACATAGATTTATTAATACTCTATGTGAATGGTTTACAACAAACCAATATGGAAACTGAAGCACATTTATTGCATTTAAACTTATGGCGGAAAAAAATGCATTGAATACCTCAAACAACAATACAATAGGAATGATAGAGAAACCTGGTGTGTTTTTTATGCTTTCTGCCTATGAACTTGTTGAGACAATTAAGCTTGTAAGTGACAAAACACTATAATATCTCTCCTATGTTGATAACAGGTCTAGAAACTAGATAAGAAAACTAGTATATGAAAGCACATCAATCCATATATGAATAGTAGTCGTGTAGATACAATTGCTTTTGTTTGACCTTTTCAGCAGTAACTAAATTCGCCCTTCAACTATATAAACCATAGCTATAGGAAGGATCATCCTCCCACTAAGAAAATTTTTTCACAAGGAATGATATCATCCAATACAAGCAAGAAATCGACCCAGATATTTCGTAATTCTTCTAGACAAAGAAAATCGAACTCCACTAGGGTAATAGGACCCAACAACAAAGGGAAACGACCTCCAACAAAGGAATATAATTTTCCACAAGGAAAAATCGACCTCTCTTCTTAGAAACACATCTGTCACAATAAGAAATCGCTCCTTCACACTATAAATCATCTAACAATGAATAAAATGGGTCCACATTCTATAAAATGTAGCCACAACACCAAATATCTAACCTCTAACCCAAACTCACCCTTCTTAACCAAAATCGACCTTTGCAAAAAATATCTCAGTCGTCCAACGATAAATCTTAGCCACAATGAAGCTCACTGAAGAAATCAAAATGATTCATCCTCTTTGACTAGCTAGGGTGGATAGTCTCACCACTAAAACCAATATCCAAAACTCTTTAGGGTTTTTGTCCCAAGAGCCAAAGCCTAAAAACTCTCTCAAATCGATTTTAGAAAATTTCAAGTGCATAATGAGACAGGGTGCCCTTCATTCCCCTTTTGTTCTTTCATTGACCCTTTTCGAACCCTTTTATCCATTTTTAATAAAGTAAAATGACTTTATAATTTAACTTTGGTAAAATAACTTTATTAGTTAATTAACCCCATTTTAATTCCATAAAGCGATTACTTGGCTTGTAAGTCATTCCCGGATGTCAGAAGTGTCTTTCTCATCATCACAAACTTTATATATTTTGGTATCGACTCCAACGAGCTATTACACGAAAGTGTTCCCTTCAACAATATGACCCAAATAACACATTGAGTGCATTTAATTAATTTATACTCAATAATACCTTTAATTTACGAGAATCATCAGAATGCCATAGAATTAAGAACAAACTGTGTGTAAGTGATCCCAATGTTGAAATAAGGTGAATGAACTAGGTTGGGCCTCATATAACTCCTCTAATACACTTGAACCCCTTGTGAACCTCGATTTACCCCTATGGTCAAGATGACATAAACCCATAAGATCATCTACAATTGTTGAGTAACAGAATCCAAAAATGGGGACATTACAATCCTCCCTTACCAAAGATTGCTTGTCCTCAAGTAATGCCATTACAACCCTATGATCAACAAGTTGTACCAATATGAAACTGAGAGTGATCCCCGGGTCCAAAACCAATCTGAAATATGTGGAGAACCTACCGCCCACAATATTTTCTTGCATTGTACTAACATGAGAGGCCTCTTGATGGCCATCGATGAGTAGAGAAATCAAATATTCTGAAGACTCACTCCATCCCTCAAACAATATTCCTCCTAGTAATCCATTCCAATGCACTATAGAAATGAGATATTGATAATAAAAAATGATTCTCCCATCTGTAGCAACTATCGAACTGTCAATCCATGTAATCCCAGGATCCCATGCTAACATTGTAACCCTATGATCATAACCATGTGACCTCCATGCTATTACTGTGCTCTCCTCCTATGGTACCCACTATCATGAACAATACTCAGTCGATGCATCTCAGTGAAGTCAGAACCTACCAATCCATGACCATACTCAATCTTGGGTATTGTGAGGGAAACAATACCTCTCCATATAAAACAAAATCCAAAAATTCTCTCAAAACATCCCCAAAACGATGCACACCATTCCTCATCTCTGTCGATCATCAACCTCATCTGAATAAATTCATTACACAGATGAATGTTAGGATCCCACCACCAAATTGGAAGTCAACCACTCCCAATGCCTTTTGACTGTTATTGTGCCTACTGATAACCATTGGAGTCACAATGAGATAAGTCCCTAATATGCCATCATCTAGTGTAAACCAAGTACTGGGGATCAAATATGGGCTTGCTAATCTATTTGGATCCTGCTAAACTACACCTAGAGATATGCTATCCCAATCACTGTTAATGTACTCAAGTAAGCCATGGAGTCTAAACACCTCCCTGGAAAGTATCTCCACCACATGTAGTGCCTCATACTGATATGAGTACCTAGATTTCCCTGCCAAATGTGTATCACACATAGCCCTCATGATCCTCTCCCTAAGTGTATATTCGAGAACTATATATATGAAGCCTCTATACTAGATAATTCCATCCACCACTCTCTCAGCTGAAATATCTTTGCACCAATCCAATATAGCCTCAATCTCCTCCTGTGCACCCTACGCACTCACCACATAGTCAAATGACAAATCCAGATCATGTCCATAGTACCCCATGACTCATCCAATTTCCACAAGTGATCCTCCCATGTCCTTTCGTATGTAATGAGAGTATCAAAGAAGAAAAACAAAATCCTCTATAACTAGATGAAAGATTGGAAAGTGTTAAGTGTGTTGGTCATCCCCACTAGTATGACCAAGAACTCGTAATAGCTCCTCAAAGTAGTCTCATGAGTATCCTATTTTCTATATTTGACTTGGTGATATCCCAATCGAAGATAAATCTTCGAGGAATATACTGATCCATGAAGCTCATCCATCCACTCATCGATCCTGGGTAAATAAAACCCCAATGAATGCTCGAGTTCCCTGTGAAGAGGTCTCTCCAGAGGAAATGCTCCAAAAACCAATTGTACACCAATGTATACCGATATACACCACTGCATCATATTGTACCACCCTGTTTCCTGTATGCACAATTGTATCCAATACTCCACTAATGTCAATTGAACCTGGATCCAAAAGTGATGTGTCCATGTCTATCATATACTCAATCCAATAATCAATGGGTACATATACTTCCTTGTTGGTTGATCCATAAGTAATATGCTCAACTATCTCATTTGTAGTTGAGTCTCAAACCTTTAATGGGCTCTCATAAGGATGTGGCTCATGATCCCCATGATGAAAAACATGTGCATAATAAAAAACCTCTAACTCATACCTCTCCTCAAGTGCATGCAAATCCAACTTCTCCTCATGCTAGATTCTCACAAGAATCTCCTTCATCCAATCAAAATTACTTCCAACAACTTCCCTTGCTATGGATTCTATATAATACAGAGCCTCTGTTGTAGATGATGATGATTGTACTAGACTCAGGTCCTCATAAATCTCGACAACCTACATCTCTGATTCTTGAAGGGCCATCTACATGCTCTTCAAACAATCCTTGGTAATCTCAAGCTCATGGGTAAGCTTGTTTACCTCCTCTTCTTTCCCTTTTAGCACACCATAATACACGTCATGAAGTGTGAGAATATGTTATCTATATGAAAGTAGATGTAGGTAGTTGGTTTTCATTACTACCAATACCTCTCTAAGTTCTTGAAATTTTGCAAGGGAAAGTTCTCCAAATTCATCATGTGTCCTTGGAGCCTTCTAAAAAAAATATGCTACCAATCTATGAGTGTCCTCAAAATTTTTATGGCTTCGAAAATCATGTCCTCACTCACATTCAATTTTCATGTCAAATGATGGGACTCATAGGAACAAACCTGTACAAACCAATTTTTTGTGTTGCATTCATGCTCCTCAAAATTGTCTTCCCCTTTGTAATCCTTTATGCACAACTCTTGAGATGATAGATAAACATCCAAAGGAAACTCATCCACCCAAAAATATTCATCATGTTCAGGTGTAATCATTCCCTCATCATTATAAGTATCATAAATGGGATAAGGCGTCAAATCATCAACACCTGCTAATTGGAAAAAATCATCTTAGGTACTATCAACATCTCCATCATCTGTATTGGTGTTGAAAACCTCATAGGATGGCTCTAATGGTGTATCAAGGAATGATGGTTTTTCATCCTAATTTCACATATCCTCAAAATGAATATATCCATGCACCTCCAACCAATCTCCCTATCCTTCACACTCATCTTCCTTCAATTGTTTCCTTGTTATTTTCAAAGAATCCTTGTTCCAATCTCTAGGCCAGTCCTTGGAATTGATGGGAAAATAGTCCTCTAGTGACATACCAGCTTGGAATTCCACACCCCATGCATGATACTCCTTGTATTAAGTTATGAGATCAAGATCCTTCTTGAACTGTTCTAATCCAACTTTTAGATCCTTCTTTTTTTTTGAAGGATTTGCAAAGTCTCCGCCATGAGTTCATGAGTGGTCTTCATCTTCCTTAATTCTATTGAATGCAATCTTGATATCGAATATCAATGCTGATATAGAAAGGAATAAGTGATAATTTCTTTATCTGAATTAATCTGACATTATACTCTTGTTGAACACCCCACAAGATGGAAAGATATATGGCTCTAATACAACTGTAATGTCCTAGACATTGTTTGCACACATTCTTCTTACTACTGTAACAATATACAAATTTTATGAGTGTTGACTTTCGTCAAACATTTAGGTTGTAGGTGTTTTCATTGTCAAAACTCCCACTTTACTGCTATGTATTTTATAATGGTTTTCTAAAATGTTATATGTGGATTATATATGGTTCAAATGTACGAAAAACTCCCTTTAATACAACAAAATGTATACAAAAAAAGCAGGAAATATCCTCTATGCAAAAATGATATAATGAAGAAAACACAACAAATATTTATTGATACTCTATGTGAATTATTTACAACACACCAATATGGAAACTCAAGCACATTTATTGCATTTAAACTTATGGCAGTAGAACATACATTGAGTACCTCCAACAACAGTATAATAGGAATGATAGAGAAAGATGGTGTATTTTTTATGATTTCTACCTTTGCACTTGCTGAGACAATTAAGACTATAAGTGAAGAAACAATGCAAGAAATCTCCCTTGATGATAACATGTCTAGAAACTAGAGAAAACAACCAGTATATGAAAGCACAACAACCCAAAAATGAATCGTAGTCTTGTAAATACAATTACCTTTGTTTGACCTTCCTAGTAGTAACTAAATTCACCCTTAAGTTGTATTAACTACATCCATAGGAAGAATCACCCTCCCACTATAAAACTCGATCACAAGGAATGATATGGTCCACCACAAGAAATATCTCAATCCATCTCTTTGGTAATTCATCCAGCCAAAGAAAATCGACCTCCACTAGGGTAATATGACCCAACAACAAAGGAATACTATTTCCCACAAGGAAAACTTGGCCTATATTCTCAAAAACTTGTCCAACACAATAACAAATCAACCATTGACACTATAACTCAAATAACAATGAATAAACTCGGTCCACACTCTAGAAAATGCAACCACAACACCAAATATTCAACCTCTGACAAAAAACTCTCCCTTCTTAACCAAAATAGACCTTTGCAACAAAGATATTTGTCGTCCAATGATAAAACTCAGCCACAATGAAGCTCACTAAATAAATTTGAATGATTCCTCCTCTTTTACTAGCTAGGGTGGATAGTCTCACCACCGAAACCAATCTCCAAAACTCTTTAGATTTTTTGTCCCAAGAGCCAAATCCAAAAATATCTCTCAAATCAATTTTAGAAAATGTCAAGTGGATAATGAGAGATGGTGCCCCTCATTCCCATTTTATTCTTACGTTGACCCTTTTCGAACCCTTTTACCCCTTTTTATTAAATTAAAGTGACTTTATAATTAAATTTTAGTAAAATCACTTTATTAATTAATTAACCCTTTTTTAATGCCAGAAAGTGATTACTTGGCTTGAAAGTTGTTCCTGGACATTGGAAGTTCCTTTCTCATCATAAAAAACTTTATATATTTTCATCCCAATGCCAACGAGCTATTACATGAAGATTTTTCTTCCAATAATATGACCCAAATAACACCTTGAGTGCATTTAATTAATTTATACTCAATAATACCCTTAATTTAGGAGAATTGTCGGAATGTCAAGGAATCAAGAATGAACTATTCAGAAGTGAACCTAATGATGTAATAAGGTGAATGTACTAGGTTGGGCCTCATATAACTCCTCCATTTCTCCCAATCCCCCTATGAACCTCTATTTACCCCTCTGGTTGGGCTGACATAAACCCATAAGTTAATCTACAACTATAGAGTAAGGGGATCCAAAAATGGGAACATTACAATATCACTGCCACTAGGTGGTTTTGAGTAGTAGGTATGTGTCACATGGTCCTAGAAACAATTAAGGAAAGAAGGCCATTCCTGAGGTACTATAGAAAGATTTGAGGCATGTAAAGAACCACATATTACCTCTAGAGGGTATCCTTGTCCTATAAGAAAGATGTTAAAGTGACATAACAAGGTTTTGATCATTAGGTATGGGTCTCAAGTCATTTCCATGGTCAAGGGATGAAAATCAAGATTTAACTAAAGTAAAAAAATTGTAGGCATATTGATTTGTAAATTGTCATGGATATTCCACCAGAACAGTGCATCATAATAGATTTTATAATATTACAAAATCATAGATTTATGCAGTTTATTTCCTTATATACTAGATTCATTATCTCTAGATTTTGTCTTGAATTTAAGAAATAAATGAAATATAAAAAAAAATAACACACACAAAATACACACCATCCACATAGATGAACACAAGATTTTACCAGGGAAACCCAATATGGAAGAAAACCCAACTAGAAGGTGAGGCCTATGCTCTACTCTCTTTTCTTCAGTTATAAAATACACATACAAAGGAATGATAACTCACTATGGAGTTACCTTTTGACACTGTGGCCTGAACAAATTTTATAAAATCTTCGTCCTCCTATATTTTTCATGTTAGCACTAAAAGTCACACCTAGACTGTTGTATATGTAAGCCTAATACCCATGATAATTGTGAATAATAATTTTTTTAATTGTGTGTAAAATGGGTGTGAAACTCATTTTATGATTTCAATCACAAAAAACTCCATGAAATACACACCAACAAGCAAGGCTTTGAATAGCTTCAAATCAGTATTTAGAGATATTAATGGAATATAGAAGACTTAGCAAGAAAGATGAAATATGTGTATTAGGTCACATCAAGTAATTTTGGAACACATATGGAAGAAATCTCATTGAATAAGAAATTCTTAATCAAAAAGAGAAAACACTTTGATCAACTTGCATGAATTACCAACAATAAATCATTTACTATAATAAGAAGCAAGCATCATGATGAATCCTTCACCAACAAGTAACATCAAAGTGAGATAGAATATATGTGACAGTAGGAAAGTGATTGATCTTTTACTATTAAAGATTCTTCAGTCTGGTACATACATCAAGAAACTTTGTTACAGTTTGAAAACTAAAGATAAGATCCTCACTGTCTAACCATTCAAACCTCTCTCTAGAGTTACAATGCATGTTAAATCATAAAATATCTAGAAAACATGTTTACAATTCGACACCTAACTTCCTCATAGAATTATATGCCTAATAAAGGTGGGGCACCAGATGTACAACAAAAATGTAAACAAAATGCTATTTTCGAGAAAAATATTGGCAACATTTAGAACAACCATTAACAACTTGATGCATGTGGTTTTACTACAGGAAGTTCCTTGACACATGTGGCCTTTTGATGTGAAACTAATATCCTAAATTATTATCCAAGCTCAACCTGACACCTAAAAATCCTTTTCAGCTTCAAAATATTCATAACTCCTAGTTCTCAACACTTGCGCTACAAACTATCCTAAAACAACTAGTTCACAACGCCAGTGAGTCCACGCACTACAAACTTTCCTGTAGGTGCCTTTTTACCTCAAAAAATTATTCCAACCTTTAAAAGTTGAAAAAAAAGTGGGAAAAAACTTCTAGATGCTACTACAAACTTCTTTCAACATGAAGTAACCTTGGAGAAATCATATGAACATGTTAAGCTCAACTCAAGACTCAAAATCATTACTCAGGTTATAATTGTATGCAAAAAGTGAACCATGAAAAAATTGATGTTGATGTGAAATAGTATATTGTTTTTATATCTTCCTGGTACTCCTTCTAGTCTCCACCTTAGCCATTATATCTAAATTCCTTTTTTCTACCTGATGTTTGAAGGGTTGCAACTCTGTTTTCAATTTCCCAATCTTGGCTTGGCAGGATCTCTTCTATTTATACACATTCTTAAGTTGCCTATGAATGGATAGATACCTCTTAGCCATGTATCTCTCTTTATCAATAATATCCTCATATAGGTCTAACATATCCTTCAACTTGATTCGGGCCTCCAAATTTCCCTTCTTCAATTTGTCATTTTCATCTCTTACATCCTTAAGTTGCCTCCTGAGTCTTTTGAAAGTAGGATTACTTTCATGAGGAGGAGTTATGATATCAATAATCTCTATGGGTTGATTGGAAGGCTGAGTTGAGGCTTATGTTGCACCATCTTCCATAAGAATATGCTATTTAGGTGTTGATCTGGTGAAAGGTATTCTAGGTTTGATTATTTCTGCAGCAATAGGTGGGGAAAAGATAAGTTTTCTACCATTCAAACTCCTTTATTTACTTGGTTATATATATATAGGTGTAGGTTATTCCAAATGATAAATTTATCTGTCAGGAGCTTGTGAGGTACTACCTTCAATTGTTTTATTAGTAATCTGAAAGTATTTATCACTTATGGCCATCTTCCTCTTTTTTCTTGAATTTGAGTGCACATTCTTCCTAGCAGAGGTAGGGGTTTGTCTTTTGGACAGTGGTGTATGAGAAATATCTAAATGAAAACCTGATGCAACTAGGAAAACCTCCTAGTCAGTGTTGGTCTTCTTCAACTCTTCCAGTACTAGCATCTTGATTAAACCAGAGTGAAAAAAACTGGTATCCACTTGATTGGACTTAGCTTGGACCCTATATGACATCTTGCCAATACTCCTAAAAAGATAAAAGGGAAGGTTCATGGACTCTTTCTCAGTAAAGTGTAGCAGTAATATGATATGGTATTGATATACCATATTGAACCTCCCTTCACATGTGAAGTACCTTTGAATGACCCTAAGAATTTTGTCAAAGTACTCTAGCATGTGACTTATTGGCACTCCCTTGGATAGGTTGTCTCCTTGATATTCAAGTTTTAGAAATTCCTTGTAAAAATAAGAATTCAAAGACATGGCTTTAAACCACTTTTCACCACAATTAGGTATCTATGTGGCTACAAAAATATATTACTCAGAGACTTCAAACTCCAACAAATGCACCTTAGTTTTTTTCCCACTGAAGTTGAGTGCAAACTGCTTAGCTACCTCAGGATGTCCTCTTTGCATTTTCTCATGAAAATTCAAGCAACCCACCCTCTAGAAAGCTTCCTTAAAAGATGGTTCAACATTGATGAGTTGCATGTCATGTGGTTCATCTCTGACAATATATCCCTGTTTGTGAATATTCTTACCTTGTTGACTATCCATGATGAATGTTTTGAAAGCCTCTTGTTCCCTCTTATAGCAACTTGTTATGAGATATATAATAAAAACAAGAAATTTAGGGTTTGTTTATAGAAGTGGCACAACTTAGGGTTTAGTTGAATGAATAATTTGACATAGAAAAAGTGTGAGGATGAACAAGATGCAAGGTAAGAGGTGAGAAAATGAAAACAAAAATCCAACTTGTATGAGGCTGTAGACATGTAGAAATTGAAGCAAATATGTGTAAAACAGAGGGTTTGTAGTGCATTTGTTAAGTTCGTAGCACTAGTTTGCAACGCGAGTTGAACAAGGTTTTTATGACAGACTTGCAATAACTCGAACGTCTAAGGAAAAAAATGAGTTTGACAGGTTAAAACCTCAGACCTAGGTGAATCTTAGTTGAGGAGGGTTTGATCTATAAAAAAGCATAGGGTTTGCAGTGCACAATTTGTAGCTCACAGTAATATAGTGGATAAGGTTACTGTTGCAAGAGGAAATTGCAAATTGCTACTTTGGTATAACAAAATTGAAAATAGCCAGGGTTTAGGATACCAATGTTGTGAGATTTAATTGGTGCAAATAGTTTGTAGTGAAGAAAAATATATAACAAAATCCAGTTCAATCAACCCTCAAACAACACACAATCACCAAAGAGGTATCTGTTGTATATGGTACTTCAGGTGGTGTCTCACAAACTAGACTATGACTTAGTTGGAATCATTCAATATTATTTTATCTTCTCCAACCAGTTTGCAGTGCCAAATTTCAAAACTATGGTAGTGTGCTTCATTCAAACTATTAGACTTGTTCCTTGAAACCAACCTGAAGAACATGATGTATTGAATGCACTGAAAACAATGATATATCCCTTGCCATGTTTTCAAGGTACAATTCTTAAATATTAGTGCATAAGGTACTTCTTGATATGTTGTGAACTTTTAAGTGAGTTTGCAACAAGTAGATTGTACACTTGACTTGACCCTCAAACGGTTGAAAATGACACAATGGAACCTTTTGTACATACCTTTGAGACAAGACACATGCTAAAGATAATTTTAAGACAAAGGATGTGACCCATGTTGACCCCTATTTCTTTCATGATGATGAACAATATCATGACACAAAGGCTCTTACATAGACTAAAGTCAAAACTATTTCTCATGGGAGAATCAAACATGATTTATTGATATGAGATATAACTCAAAACCCAAAAAACATTAAAGACCTTATGACTCAAACCTGGCAAATTTAAAAATATGTTGACCCTTACACATCACATGTTTTAACAATTCCCACAAAATAACACTCTCAAATGTTGTTCTTGGCTATGGAACAAGAAACAATGAAAAATAATGGAACCCCTTCTCCTCCTAGCGACACGATATTTAACATAATCCGATATCCATATAGGGGTAGGGTTTTGAATTCCTCAACCATTCATTTTGATAAGGTTTTGGACCTTCTATAATATTCTTTAAAGTACACACATGGCTATCCCCATATGTGTGAGTAATTGGGGTTGGTGTGACATCCTCTCATACCATGGTGGTTAACATCGTAGATCAACTTGCACGAGATATAAATTTTTCACATGAGATCCAATTGATGAGATTTTAGTGTCATTGGAAAGGTATTTGAGTGCATATTAGCATCAAGGAGTCTTAGATAAATTTGACAAAATATTTAACCCCAAAATTCCATTTGATGCCTCAAAATGGATTTGGAATGTTTCAAAACCCAATTTTCCAAATTGGTACCCATCGTTAAAATGACCCTGCATGTTGATTCATACAAATGTTTCCACTCTAAAATCATATAGATAGATGAAAAATAATATAATGATCTAATTCGGATCACATCTAGGGACAAACATGACCTTCTCTAGAGAAGGAAATTTTAGGGATGCATGAGAGTCCAAGGAATTCACAGGGAACCTTTAATAGGGAAAGGGGCTCTAGGTGAAGGAACTCATCTTAGAGATATTAGTAGGGTAGCATGTTGAATCCATACCACATTTATTTTTGGGGGTGTGTAGGTACTCATTTTTAGCATGACTAAATACGGTCATGATCAGGTATCATGCACAAAGAGAGAAAGGCCTCAGTAGGGATGGAAGAAGTAACCATCATATACATGAAGTGGTTAATAAGCACTAGGCTAAGAATCAATCCACTATGGTGGAATATCATGAAAAATAAACAAACTAAAACTTAAAATCTTGTTTGATCTTGGTCAAATAGATAGTTTCACTTATCCATTCACATTAGATAAATGTGGGTTTTTTATCCTACATGCACAATGATTTTAGACTAGTAAATAACCTATAGGGTAAAGAAAGTAGTAGGAATTAGTGTTGAGGAGAGTTGTGTAGACCTAGGGATTGTAAATTCTAACCCTGTACACTGTCTACTGTAAACAAATATTCAGAAAATAATAGAAAAGATACAATGGCAAATGCAAACATTACACAGAGATTTTTCCCCTGGAAACTCAAATCAGGAAAACCAACATATATTATATTCATACATTGTGTTACATTGTTTACAATAAAATATACATATAGGAGCCAATAGCATCCAAAAACCTAACCCAATGACATGGATTAGTCCAAAACCCTAATTCCTTAACCAGAAATAGAAAACCATCGGCAAAAACCATGTGCCAAAAAAAACCACCTAAATACATGGCACGTTTCCTGAGGTAGGTGTCACGTTTCCCAAGGCAGAAAAAAAAATTTCGAGGGAGCTGCACCCCCTGAATATAACACATACTACTCATGCAAAGAATATAACACATACCCAACATTCTCCCACTTGTTGTTTTCTTTGCACACAGGGGGTTACAGGGTTACATAGTAAAAAATCCAGGGCAGCAATGCCCATGGATCCTCTACACCAAGAGAACTTCTCAGTGCTCATAGATTTTGTTAATGAGTCTGCAACATTATTCAAAGTGTCCAACTTCATCAGTGATACTCTCTTTTATTCAATCATGTCTCTCACAAAGTGATATTGAACATCAATGTGCTTTGTCTTTGAATGATAAGCAGGGTTCTTAGCCAGAAAAATTGCACTCTGACTGTCACACTCTATCCTTATAGCTTGTTGTAACAACCCAATACCTGAACACAATCTTTGTAACCATACTACTTCCTTACTTGCATGAGTGGCTGCCATGTATTTAGATTCTATAGTTGAAAGTGCCACTACATCCTGTCTTTTGCTCATCCAACTGATTGCTCCTCAAAACAAGTTAAACACATACCCGCTTGTAAATATCTTATGATCCAAATCTCCATCCCAGTCTACATCCACAAAGCCATGTATATCGACCACTCTGTCCAATCCCGGTCTTCCTTTGTAGCACAATCCATAGCTAGCAGTGCCATGAAAATACCTAAAAACCCTTTTTACTGTTGTCCAATGCTCCTTCCTTGGTTTTGACATATACCTGCTCAAAAACTCCCACTGCATGTGCAATGTCTGGTCTAGTACAAACCATTG
>JASDQU010105173.1:94964-109909 GCA_032191745.1 Picea mariana
ATAGAGGTGAAGGAGGTTCCTTAATCATGTAATGGAGTGTGATGTAAATCTTGTTGCAAATGAAGCATTGCCAACATATCTTTCTCTTTAGAGATACAATACCACCATTCTAGCCAGTTTGTGTCTACAATATTATTCTATTCTTATTCATTAATAGAAGTTGGGTTTCACTGTATTTATGTGTTCTATGCTATCATTTTGTTTGTATATCATTTCATTCTTCATATAATCTAGATTTGTGGTGTTATTCCTTGATACAAGATCCTTGATTGTTGAGGAGATTAGTGCCAAGGAATTTAATAGTTGGGTGTGTGTTTTCTTGGATGGAGACGGGGAAAAGGAATTTAAGAAATGAGTTAAATCAATCAGAGAAAATTTAGGGTTAACATTTGATATTTTGTGTATTTGTATCATATGTTGAATACATAGTTGTGAACCAAACAAAGTAAGTTTCAGATTGGGAAGAAAGAGTATGAAAACTTCAAGTGACAAAATGTTTGCATTCTCCCCTCATCTTGGCACTTAAAATAGAAGAAAACTTGCTAAGATGAAATGATTTCAAACTAGCAAGTTGAACAAATATGAACACAATATCCATCAGACCATAATCCCATGAAGAAACAGTGATAACCACACAGTAGTTATGGTCTTTAAATGAAACAGATATGCTACCAATTTACTTGCATTCATAATATGAAAAAAAACATATAAGAGAAACAAAGATCCATTGCTTTTTTTAGAAACTCTGATAATAACATCAGTTAAACTTTAGGCCTGACATAAACCTAAACCTCACAGCTCGACCCTCAAGCTTCCAAGTCTCTCATGAGACTCTCTCCAACCAATCATTACATTTCATTCATACAATATATAGATTTACAATGTAGTTTTAAAATCCAAAATAAATGGATCAAGAATAATTCATTATGATCATGTCGAGAGCATCTTTGACTCCCCCCCCCAAAAAAAATGAACTAGAAATATTTTAAGGAAAAAATATAGCAATTTGTTGGAGATCCAAGATTTATAGAATTAATTTCACCAAAGCTTTGTTGGAACTTTCTCATGAACCCCATCTGTTAGATGATGTTAACATGTGTTAAGTAAAATAATCATGCCCAATAGAAGCTTCGAGAATCACCAGATCAGATGCCACCTCTGAAATCTACATAATCTGTTTTTTTCTGAAATTACAGGAATTTTGGTAGCATTTCTATTTTAAAATATTGACAAACTCTACCAAAATCATTGTCCTTGAATTTTTTAAAAATAAATAAAACCGACTGCAAAATTTGAACAAAACTCTTTCATGAACAGAGTGTTGAAGTCTTGATAATTTTCAAAAGTGTTGAACAACTATGAACATGAACCATAGAGAACCATCACATAAATTTATTCACTCATCAACAAAAATATTTTGTAAATGCTCGATACATTTGATCATGATGCCCTTGCAACTTCTTGCAAAATATGTAGCAGCCAACTACATTTGAAAATAATTCACCTGCAAAATAAAAACCTAAGACTTAGGCCCTAAATTCTGGGTATAATAAACCATATGATAAACCTGGGGAAAAGTATTCACAACAAAGTTAAAAGGATCAATTCTAGGCTGAAATAATTAGACATATCACACAGTAAAATGATTTAAACCATAAATGATGGGATTTGAATGATGACTCTTAATTTCCATAACTTATATAGTTATATAACTCTCATACATGTGGGCATCTAATATGAGGTTTGAAATACAACTCAGGGGTTGACTTGACACGAGTTTAAAAATTCTAAAATTGAAAAGTGCAGGCTAGGAATTCATTTCGGATATTTGATTTTATTTTTAATTTCATACATGTATTTTGGTAGTGGAAAGGCTATTTTTAAATTAAAAATGCTACCAAAATATCACTTTCTCAGAAAGGTTTAAAATTTTTCACTTACGTCCCAAAGACCCCTAACATTCCTTAACAAACTCTAAAAACCTCAAAGACACACCCTATTAGACCCATGTGCAAACATGTGCTATCATAGAAATATGCTCCTTGTTATTTCTCGGTGCATGTCCAAGACGAGGTTAGGGTATAGATAGTTGGGTCTCGAGAAAGTTTCGTTTGGATATAACCAATTTTTCCAACCCTAGCAACCTCCCATGGCAGAAGAAAAGGGAGATTACAAAGTAGGATATCCTTTCAAGATGTTGCTCGAGGAATCCCTCGTGCAATAAAGGAACTAGAAGATGGACAAATTCTCTCATATCCTGCAATGGCTACAGATGGTAGTCAATACATCTTTGAAAATCAACCATTTTAGAGGTATGACTCCCTTCAAGGTAGAAATCAATTTTTATATCCCCTTATTTGAAGGTTAGATAGATGCATATGCTATAGAAAAATATGTGAATCTTCTAGGAAGTTATTAATCCATCCAAAAAAGAATCAACAACGAAAAAATCCCTTCCCATGTCATACCTTGGTGGGAAGGTTACTAGGAGAGGTAAAATGCAGATGAATCTACACCATTTGGGAGATATCCCACCTAGGAAACCTTTATGGATGTTGTCAAGTTGTATTTCTACGTTGTAGGAAGATATGATGACTAGTATATAGGATGGATGACTCTACATCAAGAAAGAGACTGGCCAGTGTTGAAGTACATTAACATTTTCCATACCTTATGGTCAAAGTTGAGTATCAGAGAATCTGATCAGCTCATGGTTCTGAATTATTGCATTGGCCTACACAGGTACATCCAAACATAAATGGATTTCTTTTACACCTCCTCACTAGGAGTTTCTTATCTATATCTAGTGAAAATTGAGCATAAATTCAAGAAGTGGAGTAAGCGGGAGTTCACATTTGTAAATATGCCATAACATAGGAATGGAAAGGGAAAACCTAACAAAGGACAAAGAAAGGAGACTCAATCTCAAGAAAATCAATCAAATATGTCAGTTAAGAAGTGGGATGGGAAGTCGAAGAAGGACACCAGAAAGTGGTATGAGTTCCAAAAAATCCCCTATCACAACATCAATGAATGTCACTTGAAACAGTCATTGGTGTCCAATCTCAAAGAAAAATAATCATAATTTGATTTAGAATCTAATTCAAATCACTATAAAGGGAAATAGACCATTGATGTTGAACTCACTGTTACCATTATGACCACAACAATCTAATAAGAAGAACCAAAGGAGCCTAAGGAGGGGGTCCACCTCTTCCATTCACGAATGTGGGTAAAGGGGAGCCCACTAGATTTCATTGTTGACAATGGGAGTTAGAAGAACATAATAACAATTTAGGTCATCAAGATATTGAAGCGTCCAACAATGCCACACCCCCAACCATACACCATTTGATGTTTGAGCCTAGGATGAGACATCTGCGTCAACCAACAGTGTCCACTATTCTATGGAATTAAGCCCTTCAAGTATGAGGCATTGTGGGATTTTTCTCCACTTGAATTCTATGATGTTCTTTTATGATAACCATATATGTGGAAACATCACACTATTTGTGAGTCTCAACCCCGTAGTGTTATTGTTAATCTGGGAGGTCATTTCTACAAGATAAAAAAGGTAGTTATGACTACTACCATTTCATTGACCTCGACAAAAAAATGCCACAAAGTAATCTCTCAGAAAAAAAAAAATACCCCTCTTCATCATCTAATCAGAAGGTGAAAAAAAGTTCATTGCAACCACCATAGCCTTGGCCCAAGACATTTCTATGCAATATAAACAGGATGACAAGATTGTAGAGGAGCACAAATATATTGTTTCACCTATGGGGGTTCCTTTTATTTTGCAAGTAAATCATTATATTGATTTGGTTCCTGGTTCTTCTTTACCCAATGGTCCAATATATAGACACTCCCTTCTAGGGAATGATAGTATTCCATATGTTCATCATAGATCTATTAGCTATGTCCCTTTTCAGGTGTGCTTGTAGTTCCAAACATTATCCCCCATTGATATATCTCTTCCTGATGCATCTTCATTGACAAAGTTCTCCCACACTCAGACCAAGGAAGATCATCAACCAGATTTGTTGAATGAATCCAACCCCTCTAACAACAATTTCATGACATATTTCAATAGGATGATTCCAAGTACAAACAAGACAACTACGTCAATAATAAAAGTGGCTCACCAAGGTTTAGATTCAATAAAAGTTTCCCCATCTCCCTAGGGAACTTGAAACAATGGGGACCATTGACTCCTAAGGGGGGAGGATTTATGCAGGTGGATCTCCGTGTCTATCCACCTTTTCCACCGAATTAACATTTTCGAGCTTGTGGTTTTGATAGACCATGATATTCACTCTTTTAATGAGGAATGTAATGTAATTCCATCTCCATTTGTTAATTACAACCATCATGTAATAATTTCCTAAAGGTATTATGCACATGCCTATAGAATTAATGCATTGGATCCCATTATAAATCCATAGTTAAGCATGCTTAGGCTAGAGTAGTGTTGGGATGGGTGATCACCTAGGAAGTCCTAGTGTTTTACATGCCTATGGAATTTTGTGAACTTAGACCAATTTATCCCACATGAATCATGGGAATTATTCTCCTCTCACTCTCTAATATGTAATAGAGGTGAAGGATGTTCTTTAAGGATGCAATGGAGGTGATGTAAATCTTGTTGTGAATGAAGAATAACCAACATTTCTTTCTCTTTAGAGATAAGCTAGTACCATTCTCGCCAATTTGTGTCAACAATATTTGATATTCTTATTCATTAATAGAAGTTTGGTTTCACTCTATTAATGTGTTATTTGATATCATTTAGTTTGTATCTCATTTCATTCTTCATATAATCAGGATCACATTTCATCATCAAAATGTGGAATTTCCCATCAAGAGGTGTCAAATTGTCATCATAGGTGCAATGCCCCATCATCAAAGGGTTGCATCATACCCCATGGGTGCTAGGGTGTCTCAACAAAGGATCCATGTCATGAAAAGGCTCAATGTACTCCCAAAAGTGTGGAACAAACTCTCTCAAGTGGTCGAATGACCTCCATCAAGTGTGTTAATAGCTCCACAACATCCTCCAAAATACCAAGGTGTTAATCAAATATGTGGACATGTGAAATCCATCATCTAGGGACGGGCTCATGTAGTCCAATTCACCCCTAAAACCATAAGCATGTGCACAAGTCAAATAAAACATATAAAGTGAGTAATGTCAATACAAAAGCCACTAGATAAATCACATTAAGTATCATCTTCAAACTTCACACTAGATCATAAAGTTAGTTTTATAAGTTTATGTATGAGAGGAACATTATTACCCCCTATTAGGTCTTTCAATACCCAAGATAATGATTATTTCCCAAGAAACCTATCAAAGAGTATGTGTAATGGCATGCGGTATGGTTTTAGGGTTTACTTCATGGGTGGTGGCACTGTCATAATTTAAAGGTTATGTATGATCATCATCCTCATGAGTTCCTTTATATGATGGAACAATTAGGCAATGAATTACCCTATCCTCAAGATTGTGTCTTTTCAAACCCCTATTTTCTTTTTGTTTATTCATTCAACCTTTTCTAGCTTTTTATTTTCATTTGCTGTGTCCTTTTTCTAGGTATGAATTCATTGTGTAGGACTTGGAGCGATGGCCTCTTAGCAAGGGGGTAAAGCTCATGTTTCTCATTCTTTCTTGGTTTGTTTACTTTTATTTTCTTTTCTTTGAATTTTGAATTATAGAATTTTCTCTTTATATATCATTTTTTTATATCAAGCTTCAACGACCTCAAGCATTCTATCTTCTTCTGATGGGATTATGAGGCATGAAACTTTATGGGTGGCATATGGCATGTAACATCCCCACTATAATATCCATTTTCATTAATTCATAATGTAGATATGAATATGGCTATGGACAAGTGATTTTATGTGCAAATGTATTTTCTAAATTTCAATAAATAAAATGTGATGTCATCTACTAGGGAATATAGATAGAGATGGGGGTTGAATTTTCCACAAGAGAAGAGAGTGTCTAAGAGGGCTCCAAGGGGGGAATTAAGTATGGGTATTGGTTCATCCCATTTTCCTTAATTGTATTATCGTTGGGGATAAACTCTATTTCCTATTTGAGTGTATTATGGAGCATGTTGTAGAATTTTTGGAGCATTTTGGAGTTGAATATTGAGGATCTAGCTTGTCGATCCTTTAGCGTGAACTCCTATGTGAGTTGCACTATAATAGCAAGTGTTTGTTGTCATTTTCCTGGTAGTTTTCTTGTGAGTAAGTTCCCTTGAGTTCCCAACAGAGAAATTAAAGGTTACCTATGTTAGAGAGACACTGATAAATGAATGGGATGCTCGATGGATTGAGTGAAGTGAAGGGGTACATTCCTTGGGTTGGGAAGGTCAAGAGGAAGAGAGCTAGAAAAAATTCAAGATAGTTTTAGGATAATAAAAGTGGGTTGTGGGATATTGAGATGTGAGTGGACTATGAGAGGAACCCTTCTCTTGTTGATTTCTATCCCTAGCTCAGGGGTGAATTTTTGTTAAGATTTGGAGCAAAAAGTCTATGGTTGGGTGGAACATCCTTCCCAAGAAGTTGGTAGCAAAAACATTTTGAAATATAAGAGTTTATCTAATTTCTAAGTTTTTTTATGATTCTTATGGATGTGCATTTTATTCAGTCTATGAAAATAGTTTTATGTGTTATTATAGATGATTTATTAGTTTCATTCATTTTCATTCATAATTTTGTAGATGCATTTAATTATGGGTATCATAATCTATTTAAATATATGTATAATTGTAGCTGGTAAGCTACATGAAATGAGATAGCAAGAAAAAAAATCAAATTTATGTGTATTTTCTGCAAGTACTGTTGCTTGGTTAAGTTGGGGAATGTTACATATTGGTATCAGAGCCACAAGTTCAACAACAAGCCTGCATGGGACAAACTCAACACACAAGAGCTAAAATTGTAGATTAAAAGTGTTGAGGATTTCTGCAATGTGGTTGCCATATTTTTCTAGAAATGTTTTTGAGCGAATTACCTACAATTTTGGTTAAATTTGAGTTCGAGTTAAAATCCCCATTTTTAATCCATAAATGTACATGTTGGGTCCTTAATTGATCTAATTATGGAAATTGCAGTGCATCTAGGGTGAAATTGGGCTAAATTGGGGAAAAACCACAATTTCTAAAGTGAAATTCATTGAGAAATCAAAACATGATTTTTGCAGTTTACGTGTAGAGGTAGAATTAACATCCACAAGGCATAAATTATCCATTATCAAGATTAGTTTTAGAGTTTCATGATGACCATTGAGAAAATTTTTGAAATTATGAAATTTAAAAATTTTGGGGAAATTTCGAAGTTTTTGAAAAATTGGGAATTTTTTTGTACCATGATGTCAACATAATGTGGAGGCCATGTGGTGGGTGACATGGCAGTGATGATGTGTAATTTCATGGTGGAATTATGACCAATGAGGTATTATCGACCGATATCATAAGTGGTATCTCATGGGTAGCGAAGTGGATTTGGAATCTATCATTAGGGTTGTTACACCAGTGAAAATGTGCCACATATCAAGATAATTTTGGAGTGTTGCATCACAAAGGGGGTTTTAAACCTCGCACATGTTTTATATGAAACATGTCATCCCCACTATTTATATCCCCTAATATCTATCGTTATATATAGGGAACATGAAATTTTTCACGTGGCATTGAGGAGGGTGTGGTAACCCTCACACATGTTGGTGGTGTGAAATCAAGGTGGTTTGATTAGGGGGGAATGAAAGTTCATGTGTGGAGTTAAGGGCTCAAGATGATATTCTATAATCCCTATGTCCAATGATAGGATGTCATATAGAGGTCTAACAAATGAGGTGGGACCCTTCTCCCATCCCAGGTCAGATGTGTGTCAGTTGGGAAGCCAAAGAGAGAGAGAGAGAGAGAGAGAGAGAGAGAGAGAGAGAGAGAGAGAGATTGATGGAGTATGCCCAGGGTGACATGAAATCACCATAGGGTTCCATGTGGAACCATAATGCCACATCATCAACCATGTCAACAAAGATGCCACATAGAAACAAATTGTCTGATAGTCTAAAAAAAAAAGGTTTAGGGACAAAATCATATTTTTTCCATAAAATTATCATAATAACTTAGAATAATATAATACTTTTTAGGTTTTGTGTCTAGTTTTGAGGGATACAGAAGTGTCAAAGAGGGATACTGGCTAATTATGCTATGATTTTCCAAAAAATGAAATTAATGTTTTTGAAGATCATGGTCAAGCTCAGTGGAGAGAATAGTTACTATTGAAACTTGGATAGAGTTTAAAAAACAATACATGAAAATACCATGTGAAGGGACTGGTTGGATTCTAAGGACTTTGGAGTGGCAGTACCAAAATAGGTCAAAATCCATTATTTCAGGTCACTTTTTGGGGATTTTTTGGATTTTCAATGGAGGAAAAGAACCCGTAGATGGAAAATATGGAAATTTTTATTTAATGGAAATCTTTTATACTCGTCAATCCATAAAACTTTCGATTAGTGTATTTTTTCCAAAAGTGCATAGTTTGGAAGATAGCCAGTTTGGCTAAAAATTCCAAGTCTAGAAAAAGAGGTGAAAAAAGACAAAGTTTTCATTTCCATAATACAACAATTATTTACTGGAGCATCAAATTGAAAATTAGAGAGTTGTTATGAATTCCCTTTCATCATCATTATATATTCCTCATACAAAAATTTCCATGGTTCCTAACATATTTACTTCTACAAGTGACAAAAGTTGGTGTCTAAGATTAATTGCGCAAGAATGAAAAGTGTACAAAATGGTTAAATTAGCAATATTCGAATGACTATGAATTTATGCTCAGAGCTCATAATTGAGAAATAAAGTAGTCATTGGAAATATCTTGGAGAGGATAATCCATCTATTAACCTAGAAAATTGATTTGGGTAGTTTAAGTTATAACCAACAAAAAAGAATATGCTTGGTGGAATTAGAAAGCAAAACAATTTATGCATTCTTTTCCTAAACAATGTGCATATATTTTTGTCTAATAATGCACATTTTCTTGCAACATTGTTTGCATGCACATTTTCTTGCAAAATTTAGAGGTACATGAAGGAAATTTGATTCCTATATGAGAACCATATCCATAGAAGATGCCTAGGGGTCCTACTTTCATAAAGAGGAATTTAGAGGGTTGCATATCAGCATGGGAAATGATGAGATAGAGTCTAATGGAAGAAGAGACATGCAAGATCTTGTAACTATGATAATTTTTCAAGGAGAAGTGCAAATATTTAGGGATGATAATTAAAATATTATGAAATCTCGGGAAGAGATACTACAAAGATTGAACATCCTGCAGGGGAAATCCAATAAATACTCTGGCACAAATCAAGCAACTAGTGTTATAGAAGTGACAACATATAGATCCCATAGCAGAAGGGATGAACATGAGAATGGAAGGAAATGAAGAAGTATGAGAAGGTGCCATCATTCCCTAGGGAAATCCATTAGTAGATATCATGATATTTTAGGTCCAGGGAGCATCCCAAGTGTGTCTCTTGTCAGAAGGAAGAGGATAATTCTTGAGGATGAAATCTTGCAAGGTGAAATCAAGCCATCAACTTTCAATGGTGATAAAATAAAGGGATAAGAGGCCAAGTCCTAGCTATTGGAAATGAAGAAATGTGCTGGAATCATCTTAAGAAATCCAAACACCATGATGAGAGGAATATCTCATCGACGTAGTTCAAAGGATATTTCCAAGAGAAATATTTTTATGAGAATTACTATCATAGGAAGATGAAACAGTTCTTTGAAGTCAAGTTGGAAAACATGGAAATGGATGAGTATGAGAGGAGATTCATTGAATTGTTTAAGTTTGTGGACTTCATAAAGGATGAGAAGTTCAAACTCCAAATCTTTTTGAGTTGGTTAACCTCTTTCTTTAGTGACAAGATACAATATGATAACCTTGGGATTTTGGAAGAGAACATAAGGAGAGAAAATCAACTTTATGATCAAAGCAAAGGAAGGTCAATTTCCAAAAAAGATTGGAATGACAAGATGAAGTGTAAAAAGGAGAAAAGGCATAAAGGTTTTAATCCACCATTTTACAAGAACAACCCCTAAGAAAAACAGTAAGGACAATCAACCCAAAATGATCACAGCAAAACAAATTCATTTGGGACAAGGCCATGGAAGTAACATGTACAATGTTGGGGATGTGATGGAAATCACTTATATAGGGAATTCCATTACAAAGGTGAAAGAATAAGGATTGTTCAAAACATTTAGGGGGTTGAAACAATTGAAGATATGGGAGGAAGCATGCCAAGGATTTATGCAGGCTTGGAAAAAATGCAAGTAGAGTATCAATCCCCCATGATTGAAGTGGAAGGTAAGATTGATAACCAGTCCATAGAAATTTTAATTCATTCTAGAGCTAGCCATAGTTACATAAATTCTAACATTGTTGAAATATTTCACTTGCAGAGTAAGCATAAAAAATATTGGTTAGTTAGTTAGCCATGGGGCCTAAGAGAAAGATCAATGAGTTGGTTAAATATTGTTAGATAGACATGAATGGACTCAAAACAAAGGTAGATGTGAATGTCATAACATTTGGTTCATGCAACGACCCTAATTGAATAAACGATTAAAGATTATAAAGTAAAATTAATTAAAAGAAAATGATTGTGATTAACTAAGTAATACTCTATCTACAGACCACATTTAATGACCTAAGAATTATAATTTAAAAGATCAATGAAAATGTTATAAAATGGTGGCATATGCAGAGAGGGATAGCCATGGATCCCGAGAAGATAAAACATTAACTCATGACGAAGGACGGAGGGTGGTTGAAGGAGTAAGTGCATGAGTCGACAGGGAGGAATAAGGGACGGGAAGAGGGGGATGTGTGCACCATTCGACGGGAGGGGATGGAGTGGATGCTGAGGACGATTGTGTTTTGCTGTGAGCAGCGATTTTCTGTGCACTGTGGTATTGGCTGTGAGCCTGTGATATTTTGTGGATTGTTGGCTTGCTGTGAGCAAGGAACAGAGTGTTCTAGACTGTGACTTTTGATTCGGAGAGGCACTGAGTTGCTGGAGGTTTTGGGCAAGGAGGGCCAGGATATCCATAGATATCTTGGAGCTAGGTAGTTTTCTTAGTTGGCAGGGAGGACAGTAGTTTTGGGCAGTTATTTTCTGTTTGTGGTAGGATTGATCTGTGTAACAGGGAGCAGAAAGGAAACAACAAGGCAAGGAGGGAACAGAAATTAGCATTAGATCGAGGTACTTGTTAAGTTATGTAATTATTTCTTTCTTTCATGAAATCAGTATTTAGTGATAAATCTAAGTTGCTGTTATGAGAATCACTATTATGTTAAGAAGTTAAATTTTTAGTTTACGAAATAGAATTGTTTATGAATCTTAGTGATGTCTAGAAGTATATGGGCATTACATATGGTATCATAGTGTCTTAGTTCGAAATCCGGGGCCTAAGGGCCAAAATCCTAAACAATTAACTCCAGCCACGCTTAACCTGTAAGAAACACACGTTCAGTTTGACCAAATAGGATTGATACAATATGGTATCCAAGCAAATGATCTCATGTATATCACAAGCAATCGTTTTAGACAATACCCTTTAACTGGATCATATATGGTTACTACAGTTTTAGTCTGAATATTTGAAGGAATGCCCTTTAAAATAGTGGCAGCCAATCAGAAAGTTTGAAGGGTCATTTCCTATAGAAATGGCTACCATTAAAGCAACCCAATAAAGCTATTAAGCATGAAATGAGAATTGATAACTTAATTTTATTTGAGCAATGCTTTTCAGTGAAGTTTCGGGTAGAACAGACACCCAAAATCGATAAAATTTTGAGGGCAACTTCTGTCTAAGGCTTGAAGTTGGTAAGAATTAATAACTACATGAAATATACTAAATAAAATGAAAAGGAAATTTATGGGACCTTGAAAAGGCCTACTTCACCTCGAACTTACCTGAATGAAGAACTGCCATTGCGCAGGAAATTTAGAAGACTTCTATTGCGTAGGAATAGTGTAAACTAGCTGCCCGTATTAGCCTCACTGGAATTTTAAATAATGAAGAATCTCAGGAACTATAGACCCATACAAATTTCAACCATGCCAAAGAAAGAAATTTTACACCGCATAAGTTTTATGCAATTAATCGACTATCCCAAAGGAGAGCCATCTATTACGCAGGATAACAGATCTGTGCCGTTGGATCTCGGACGAAATCCCGTCAGCCATTAGATATAGACAAGTTGCGCGGGGTTTAAGCCCTAGCATGCATAGGAGGAGTCATCGGGAAATCTGATTCATCGAGGATTTGTTAAGTCTGAGAATCGAGGCCTTGTGGTTCTCGAAATCCCAAGAACGGATCCTAGCCATTGATCTTGGCAGGACATGTGTCAGCGTTCTGGGGAGGCATCGGGATTTTACCATCGGAGATTTAAGAAGTGTAGAGCCATTGCATAAGGAAATCACGATACACGATTTCCCAATAGGATCTGGACCGTCCATCGGCGAGGACGCGTGGCGAGAGATCCCAGAAAGTCAGAGTTCGGCATATCAGAGTTTCCAGAGTCGTAAAAATCTTACACAATGAAATCGCGATACACGATTTCCCAACAAGATCTGAACCGTCCATCTGAAGGACAAGTGGCAACCATCAATAATAATCAGGGGTTGGCCCCATAGGCATATCGGGAATCGACGTATCGGGGATTTCAAGGACACGAAACCCTTGCATTACGAAACCACGATATGCAAATTCTCGACATCATCATAGCCGTTGATCCAAGGGACGCGTGTTTGAGGATCTGAAGGAGTCAGGATTTCAGCATTTCGGGTTTCCCGCACATGAAGGAATCACGACTGGAGAAGTCACGAAATCCCAAAACGCGACGGGGTCCCACAACCATAGCGTTTAAGTGAGGACAGGTGTCGGAAGGTCCAACCTTGCCGGGATTTAACGATAGGTGGCATCGGAGATCGGGGATCGGGAATCCTAAGGACGTGCATTCATTGACATCACAAACACCGAAACCCCAAATCCTGATAGGGCGATACAAGGCCACGGTCACGGGGGCAGGTCATATGGACCAAGCGCATAGCGAAGGGGATAACGAAGAAAATAACCCATCGGGAAAGTTAAGCACAAAATCCCGATAGGAAAATGAGTGGCCACGGTCTTGTGAACACGGTCATATAGACCAAGGTATAGTCAGTAAGGGGATAACTCTTAGAAACAGAGCCCATTGCGAATCGGGAATTGGAGAGGTAGGGGGGTCGTGACAGCGAAAAGTGCGAAACCCTGAATCCTGATATAGAGTCGGGAATAAGTCACAGTAGGTGCAAAGGCTGTGACGAGGGAAGATAAGGCCTGTGGATTGGGGCATTTGACAGTGAATCTTGAGGGGATCTAAAGGGGGCCGCTTCGGCTCAGATGAGTGGAATGTAAACGATCCTGTATACCCATAAAACTATATATATTTAAACGTAAAACAACATACATGCATAGACGAATAAATTTATATAGATAAACGAAATGAATTGGAAGCAAAATACCAAAATTCATACAGAACGAGAATTACAAGCAAATCATTTTGTTCAAAAGAGGAATTTACCATTCATTACCACGACATAAGGACGGTTTGTGCAAATTCTTAATTCGAATAACCCCACATTCTTCATGAAGGTACTGAAACTATGCACAACTGGCAGACTCAATCATACCCTTACCATAGTTGAGGGCGAGCTCCACAATGCGTACAGACAGGGGATTGATTCCCAATATTTCAAGGAAACTGGACTCCAGGTCCTGGATCTTGTCAGTGGCCACCTCAATATACTCTATTTATGCAAAACGAATTGGAGCATATACAACATTAACCAGCGCTAGCGAAGTTCTCAGAACAATGGTGAGGATGTGAGCCATGGCAAGGGAGATTCTGGAAACCTCTGAGAAGAGCAGAGGCAGAGCTATGACGGACAAAGACTGCTACGAGGCAAGTCGTAGCGGATGAGAGAGTGGGACAGAGGAAGGACGCATAGAGAGTTGAAAGGTTGACAGGTGGAGAATGATGAGGTTAGATATGAGGGAGCTTGAGGAAGCCAGACGAGCACGTGGAACCCATGCATGCCCGATTTTGTGTGCACGTTTAAACTAATTTTTTATATATATATTATAAATTATTAAGAATAATATAAAATAAATTAAATAACTTGGTATAAATAATTTTATATATAAATAAGGTTAAGTTAGTATAAATTAATGAAAGGTTAATTGGGTTGAAAATTACTTAAATTAATTAAGTATTTATTTAAGTGTAAGGTTAGCCTACCTTAAAGTTGATGTTGACCAAGATTATATGCTTAATCCTAACCCAAAACCTAGCCAATTCCCCTGATGGAGTAATGTCTGTTTACAGACAAGTAAAGAAAACTTACGCCTAACCCTGTTTCTGAGTTTAAGTATCACCAATTTGAAACGTCCTGGAACTCACCCTCATAGCTTTGGGTGATGCAGGTTAAGTCATACCAGATGGCCAGGACTCGAAGAGGTCAAGGCCGGGGAGCGTCATCACGGGCGCCACCCACGCCACCAACACCATCACAACCAACAACACCACAAGCACCACCAACACCACCAGCACCATCGCCCGAACTAGCTCTCATACTATGCTCGTTAGAAGCTATTAATGAGACTTTAAAAGGGCACCAACCAGCAGGGACTGAAGTGGAACCCCCACCATATGGAATGGGTAATCCAGAAGAATCAAGGGATTCAGGGGGAGGACTTCCACCTGAAGACATCACTCGAGAATTGCAGAAAATCAAACTTCTGTAGTTTGCTGGGGGTCGCGCCAGTGAACGCGCAGAAGCATGGTTGGAAGGCATGACAAGG
>JASDQU010105173.1:109959-122575 GCA_032191745.1 Picea mariana
GCATTTCTTCTACATATACACTAGTATGCATGAGTTTTCTTGACTTACTTACTGATAATGTCGGTTACTTGTTATGAATGTGTGAACCATGTTTCTTTTCCTTTGTACCATAAGATACCTTAACTTCAGGATGAAGTTTCTTGAAGGGTGGGTGTATGTAACAACCCTAGTTGAATAAATGTTTAAGGATTATTAAGTAAAAATTAATTAGGGGATTAATTGTCTTAATATGGTATTAATTAAACAAGATGAGTATAATGATACTAATTAGATAATTATTAATTAATTAATGGTTGCAATTTTATTAATTAATTGATTAATTAATTACATGTTACATTCATTAACATGGGTATTAAATTAATAGGGATGATAAATTATAAGTTAATTTGTTAAATACTTATGTACACGGGAAGGGATAAGACATTGAATATAAAGGGATAAGAAATTAATTATGAGGGGATAAGGTAATAAATGGGTGGGTAAGGAAGTAAATGCAAGAGGCGGTGAAGGAAGTATATGGAGGGGGAGGAGGTTTATGAAGGGGATTATGATTCTACGGGAAATTTTGGGGGGAAGTTCTCTCTTAGACTGCACAGAGGAGAGTGGAGTTCTGTAGTCGGATTGGATCAGTACAGGCACCAGTTTGCTGGAGGTTTTGGGCACGGGGGTGAGGATATCCATATGATATCCTGGAGCTAAGAAGTTGTCCTAGTTGGTAGGGTGGAACAAGGTTTGTGCAATGTTTACACAGTTCAGCAAAGGTCAACAGGACAAGCGGACAAACAGAGGGTTAGCATCAAACCCAGGTATTGAAAATTATGTATTTTTTTTTAATCTGTTATACAATTTTATTATTCATTGATCAATTTAAAATGCCTTTGTGCTCAATTAAATGAAATTAGTGAATTTTTTGAAATCAAGTAGATATTATTGTTACAATTTATGTAATTATTTGATGTTAAATTTATTCAGATACTACAAGGGCTCAACTTTACTGAAGTCTAATACCCATTGTTATATGAAAATTCTACCAAGTGTATATAGTCCTCCCATTTGTTCAGTTTTGTTCTTATGTACATGCAGAGCATATCATCTATGATTTGGTTTGTCCTTTCGGTTTGCCCATCTGTTTGTGGATGATAACTCATACTGAAATTCAAATTGGTATTTAACCCTGCAAACAGTTCCTTCCAAAAAGCGTATGTGAATTTTACATCTCTATCTGAAATCACCATTTTAGGAATACCATGCAGTCTAAAAATTTTATTCATGAATATTTCAGCAATGTTTATAGCTTTAAAAGTAGACTTTACAAGAATAAAGTGTGCAGACTTACTGAGTTTATCGATTACCACCATGATAGAATCATTTTGTTTCTGAGTTTTAGGCAAACCTGTTATGAAGTCTAGCAATATGGTCTCCCATTTCCATTCTGGTACTGGTAATGGCTGTAATAGGCCGGCTAGATGCTGATGCTCGACCTTAACCTGCTGACAATATTGGCACCTAGCCAAGTATTTTGTTGTTTCTCCCTTCATTTTAGGCCAATAAAATAGTTTCCTAAGTGTTGTTATCGTTTTTTGGTAACCTGGGTGACCGAAATACAGTTTTTTATGCACTTCGTCCAAGACTGTTAATTTTAACTCTGCTGAATCTGGTATGTAAAGCCTGTTTTTAAATAATAACAGTCCCTTCTTGTCGAAACTTATATCTGGTTTATTTGAGTTTGCAGTACTATTTGGTAATTCTACCATTATCTTAGTGTACTTTTCGTCATCAATACCTGCCATCCTTATTCTTTGTTCCAGATCACTTTCTACCCTACTGATATTTATCTCAAATAACCCATGGACCCTTCAGCTTAAAGCGTTTGCTACTTTATTTTCCTTGCCCTTGATATGTATAACCTCAAAGTAGAATTCGCTCAAGAAGGTTAACCACCTTGCTTGTCTTGCATTGAGATCTGGTTGGTTAAACAGATATTTCACCCCGCTATTATCCATTAATAATAGGAATTTTCTGCCCATTATGTAGTGTCGCCACATTTTTAAGGCTTGTATTACTGCTGCCAATTATAAGTCATGTGTGATATAATTTCTCTTGTGTTCTTTTACTTTTCGTGACTCATAACAAATAACGTGTCCTTCCTGAGTTATGAAACCACCTATCCCTTCTTTACTTGCATCAACACATACGGTGAAGTTTTTATCTGGGTCTGCTACTTTCAATATGGGTGCAGTTGTCAATAATTCCTTTAGTTTGTTGAAGCTGTCTTGACATTTCTCTGACCATTTAATCCTGGCTTCTTTCTTTTGTAATGAGCTAATAGGGTAAGCTATCTTGGAAAACCCTTCTATAAACCTGCAGTAATATCCGATGATTCCCATGAATGACCGTACGTCCACTACATCTTTAGGTACCGGCCATTCCATAATGGATTTTGTCTTTTTCGGGTCTACGACAATGCCCTTTTCTGAAATTAAATGTCCAATATATTGCATTTCTTTTTTATAGAAGTCACACTTGTCGAATTTGGCGTATAGCTTGTGATTCCTCAATGTTTGTAGAACTATTCTTAAGTGTTCCTCATGTTCCTCCTCTATCTTTAAATAGACCAGGATATCATCGATAAATACTACCATGAAATTGTCCAAGTACTAACTGAAAATACTGTTCATTAGGCACATAAATGTGGTTGGAGCGTTAGTGAGTCCAAAAGGTATGACTTCAAACTCATAGTGTCCATATCTTGTCCGAAAAGATGTTTTGTTTATGTCCTCATATTTTATCCGAACTTGATGATAACCGGATCGTAAATCCAATTTTGAAAAGATCTTGGCCCCTCCTACTTGATCGAATAGATCATTTATCCTTGGTAAGGGGTATTTATTCTTAATAGTCATTTTTTTTAGTTGCCTATAATCGATACATAGTCTTAGATTATCGTCTTTATTTTTCACAAAGAGGACTGGTGCTCCCCAAGGTGAGACACTCAGTCTGATATACTCTTTGTCCAACAATTCCTGTAATTGTATTTTTAATTTTGTCAGTTCTGGTAGACTCATTCGGTACGACGTTTTTGAGATGGGGGATCAAACAAGTAGTAGGTCTATGGAGAATTATATTTCCCTTCTGGGGGGTAATTCTGGTATCTCATCCACAAACATGTCTCTGAAATCACATAGAACAACAAAGTCTTCCAACTTTGGCTTATCTTCTTTTTCTACTAGATTCGTCACTTGGATGGCATAAACTTGACATCCCTTTCTCATACATTTCTTCAGTTGCATCGCTGAAATTTCTCTGACTGATACCGGTTTTGGTATACCTTGGGATATCCTGGTAGTGCTAGAATAACCCTTATAGCTAAGTATCTTTGTATAACAATCTAATATTCCTTTGTGTCGTTCCAACCAATCCATCCAAATAATCATATTGTAAGATCCTAGTGGTAGGATGTTCATATCGGTCCTTATAGTTTGACCATCTAAGATGAACTCAAAATCTGAAATATAGTCAATTATTTTCCTTTTAGTACCTGTCGCTAGTTGCACAAGCCATGGTTTTGCGTGCTTGAGTCTCTTAAGTATATTTGACTCTACTACCTTCGGAGTAATATAAGTTAATGTTGCTCCGGGGCTAATTAAAACAAAAATTCGAGTGTCATGGATTTTACCTTCGATTTCTACCACCGAGGACTGGTGGTCAGCTTGTCAGCGATCAATGGTTTCACTTATTCGATGTAGGCTCCTGCCCACGTCTCCCACTGTCGAGGCTTCTTGCAGATTATGAATGAAATTTATGTTTGCTGAAATCAAACGTGGACAATTCCTCCTTAGATGAGGCTCTCCACATTCCCAACACTTTAGTGGCTCGTAAGATTTGTCCCCAAACTTCTTCATTCCCAGGTTTACCGGTTTACCACTGCTCAGCATATTCGGATGGTTGAAATGAGAATCTTTCTCGGGAAACTTTTTGTTGTATTCTGATGAAGAGCTGGCTAGTATCCCTTCTTTTGTTGGTTCATTCGATCTTGCTTCTTATCCTTCTAGGCTTTGGGAAACTCCACCCGCTGCTTATACTGATCATAGCACATTCGTTCTTTCTTGAATACTTCACTCAAGGATTTGGGGTTGTCAAACGTAATCTTGTCCCTGTAGGACTGTGGTAAGCAGCTTAAGAATCACTAGATTTTTAGTTTATCCTCTCGGATGTATGGTACAAACCTTAACAGTTCCATAAATTTATTTATAAGGTCCTCCCTCATCATTTGTTTGAGCCGTAACTCATAAAATTCTTCTGTCTTCCTTTCATAATAATTTTCAGAAAGGTATTGTTTCTTGAAATACTTCTTAAATTCATACCATTCCAACTATTTTTCCTTTAGGCCCTTGGCCAATTTCAGATCTTGCCACCAAATACTGGCCTTCCCTTTCAGATTGTAGATGGCCATCCTGACCTTCATGTTGTTGGAATAGTTATAGATTTGGAAGTACTTTTTTATGTCTAATAGCCATGCCTCTGCATCTTCTCCTGTCCTGGAGTCTCCATCAAAGATAACAGGTTTAATATTTTTAAATTCTCCTTCAAGGTGGTCTACTTGTTTTCTTTTCCTGTCCATTTTAGTTCCATCTTCAGCTGGAGGCGTTCCTTCAGACAAACTGACTCCTTTTTCTATTTCTAACCCGGAGTTCTTGGAGGCTCTCTTGTTGACTTCTTCGTCGTTATTATTGTCTTTAGGGTTTTTCTTGGTCACTATACTGCATAGCAGGACTTCATTTATCTCATGTTGTTCTTGCTGTGCCTTCTTAAATTTTTCATTGTTGGCTTTAAAGATTTGTAGTTCAACAATCAGATTCCTCATTGTTTCCAACACTTCTGTGGGTGAGATTCCATCATTGTTCTGCCTTGTATCCCGAGGAGGTCTTTGTTGTGGATTTTCTTCCATCCTATTTTCTGCATTGTTCTGAGATGATATACTTAATCACCAAAATAGAAAAAGCTTTTTGTTTGTAACCAAAATATTTATTAGTTTTTATATAAAACAAAATATATACTAAGCACTAGAGTGGTCCTATTCAGGCCCAGTGTTGTAACTTTTGCTCTGATACCATATGTAATGAACCTCAAATTTATCATAATTTTTTTTCTTTGGTACATTATTTACCATTTATCTTCGTTTAATCAACTCGTATGATGGGTACTTACATTTTGTTTTTTCTTTGCATAACCTTATAACATACTAGCTCAACACTTAAGAGAGGTTCCCATCGAATACAAGTATTTTTCTAACTCATATGTTACTATAAAGACTTTAATACAATACCCATATCTACATATACACTAGAATTCGAATTTGTGTTCCCTTGTTTAATAGAATCAGGCTATTTGGATTTTGCACATAAGTTTATATCCCTGAGAGTTAATGCTTGTACTTCTACCTAGCTGTGTCAACATCATAATTCAAATCCTAGATATAATATGTACCGGGAAGAGGTTTAAGGATATTAAAGAAGATTTATGGGTGGTTTCAATGTGTTTTCTTTGATGAATTCATTTTCTTTATGATACAATTTGCCTCCACCATAATGAATTGAACCCCGACCAATTCCACACCATTCTATATGTAACTAAACTAACTGACCCTACTCTTCTTGTTGGGGTAATGGAAAGATAACTTCAATGACAAATGTTTAGTGACCGAATAGTTTCACTGGACAGTGGTGGATTTACTGTTATTAACTTCAGCATTAAGGGAGATGGATGTACCTTTCAGGAGGAGTTAAGGCTCTGTCATGAAATTAGTTAGGGTCCTCTTAAACATTAGTCCCAATGACTCTCCCTCTTGTTCTTCCCAATCTTGGTGTGCCAACTTTTCCCTAGCGCATTGAATGTACCTCCCGTGCTGTAAAAAGTGGTACTCATCCCTCTTAGGTTTTGGCAGTCTCTCTTTTGCCCTTGTGACTCCGAGGGAGAGGGTTCTATATTATGAATTCCTCCATAGGGAAAGGATACCACCTCTGCGGGCAAAATTTGGTGAAGTTGATGAAAACACATGACTACCTGGTAAGTTTTTTTAAGGGAATTGTCGTATCTCAAGTTCGAAACATAGTTCACTATTTGGTTTATGCAAAGAAATACTTTACTTACTGTAACCTTTACTATGAATTTAAATGCCCTCTTTACTTCTGACACTTATGTTGAGAGTCTACACATTACTCCTTTCTATTTTGGTATGGACTGTAGAAGAAGTTTCTCATTGTATCCGAGAGTCACTACTCCTTACCTCTCTGAACCTGAAGTCATACCTCGCGTGAACTGTTTGTACCCTGTAGGCTTATTTCTGGTTTATTCCTTTTTGTTTACCCTATGGATCATATTTGAAAGGCTCCAGGAGAGAAAAATAGGGTCACGCCATATTCTTAACGTCTTTGTTTCTCCTCTTCCACTGATGCATATTATTGGTGGTAAGGTGGTGGTTTACAGGGAGTTTATCTCTTACTAAGTTAGGGTACTTTTCACGAGAGATTCTATTGAATTTGTGTATGATGTTGTTCCTTATGTTCTTCGTTTTCTGTTTGTAAAGGGTTTTAATAAAAGATTTCACTCTTGAGTTCACAATGCTATTTTATTTTTCAAAGTAATTGTTTAATTCTGTATAAATGGGATTCTCTGTATTAATGTTGGGACTCTACCTGTTGCAAGGGTACCCACTAGAATTTCCAGGGACCATCCTCCACTCATCCAGGTTTGATTACAATACAAGGCCATGACAAATGGAGGGCACTGTGTTTTGTCCCCTAACTTAAGTATTCTGGCATAACTGTGGTTATCAATTTACCCTTTCGATTCTATATTTACAGTCCTACTCTATACTTTACTAATGTTTTATGTGATGGAAAAAACCAAGTATGCCCACTTCAGGATGCAGGTATCTGGCCTCTACTCATTATGACAAAGGTACTCGGGTTCCAAAATGTAGCTCTCAACTTGCTTCTTAATTCAAAGCATGGAGGTCATGATTATGTTCGTAGCTTTCTGTTGTTAAAAGTAACATTACTCATGCTCTGATTTCCTATGTCGAATGTCTGAGACTTAAATCTCGTTTGTTTTCTTTTGTTAAAGTTCCATTTAAGGAGAAATATACATTCAAGCATGATGTAGGGAAATGATAGATGTGCTAATGCTAGAAATTAGCGAAAACAGATCTAAGTTTACAGTTGGGAAAACTCTTAAATATGTTAAGCTTAGTACTGGAGGAATATATTATTTTTCTGTTTGGAAATAGCTTATCCTCGGTGTTCTATACATTACTTCTGTAATTTAAAGTATTCGAAAATATTTAAAACAATTATAATAGCCATCATTTCTTGACTTTATTAATCTATGTATGATTAGTCTCTTGTTAACTCAATTCTTATTTGGAATTTACCCCAACGGGGATCGTTCAGAAGCGGGGTCTCGCATCTCCAAGTCTCTGCATATTGTAGATTCTTGTCTTTCGAACGGTTGCATCTTCAGAATAGATTGCATTACTCTATAATTTCTTAAAATATTTTTCTGTAAAATGCGAAGCAAATTTAATAGATATCCTAAATGGTAATGCTACATCCATAAAATTATTTGTTTCTCTCTGCGCACAACATATGTAAGATGTGTCATACGTTGATAATGTATCAACGAAATCATTTTTTCGCTTTCTTGTAGTATGATCCTAGCATGAATATATCATTAAGTTTAGGGTAGTCTTGATCCTCTGATTGTCTTCATTCCCTTATGCTTCATTATTCTGGTTCTATCCAAGTTCGACTATATATGTGATTCTGTTTAGGAATTAAAATTGCAGAATGAAATATATATGTCTGTAATAGATTTGTTCGTTCATTGATACATATTCGATTCTACTTAAGGTTTTAATTTCAGGAAACATTTCCATATTTAAATCCTACAGTCAAATCATTGAATTCTATGAGTATATCATATATTTTATATTTACGTGTAGGTTCTAAATCCATAGTAGAGGTTACTAGGGAATGATTCCAGAATTGATATGTAAAGTATTCGATAGTAAAGTGGACTGTATATTTCATGAAATAGAACAGCCTTTGTCTAGGCTATTGAATGCATACCAACTTCAATGATTCCACTATAGCAATAACCAATTAATCCCACAGAGGCAAAACTACTGAAATTTAGATACAGTAAATGACTTACGACAATTATACGATCATTAAAACAAATACTAGAAACCATTTCAGTTCAGATTTAACATGCACAGTACATTAGATATAAAATCATTCAGATAGATAATGATTAGAGTAGCATATCTGAACTAAACTCGCGGAAAAACAAAGGGATCAACCACATTCGTCCCAACCGTAGAACTGAGCATCCAAGATCACTTGCACGGTTCACCCCCTAGCCTGACCATGAGTCCATGAGGGTGAACTTGGAAATCCCTCTTCAACAATGTCCTTTAATTCAGTAGCTCCCTCTTGCCTCACACTCATTTAGTGTTCATAAAAGCAAGGAAAAAAAATCAATAGTCTCTTTCCGAGCATACTTGGCAGCATCCTGCCTCCTCACATATGCTTATTTATGAATGGCCTAGGTCTTTTTTCCCTCCCTTGGGAATTTTTGTAGCTTCCTAAATCCCTAATTTTTAGAGGCTGCCAATGATGAAATCACTAATTTTCCACTTATAAGAATCAACCTAGGGGTAGTTCTGACGCAAACCGCACTCCTCGGAGCACGATCGCTCTCACCACGACCTTCTCTTTCCTCGGCCCGAAGAGTTGAACTGCCTCTTCAAATCCCTTATCGGGACTTTTCTGCACCCACAGGATGCTCTCTCGATGATCTCCCTTTCCCTTATCAGGAAATCAAGTTTCGCGTGATTGCGAATCCTGCACTCATGGAATCCGGGTCTTATAAAACTCTGAAACCCGATGACTATTTACTCACGGTTTCCTCGTCTCTTATCGGGTTTACCCTATTGGAGAATCGGTATTGACGTGGTCGTGAGTCACTGCTCTCATGAATCTCCGACTCCCGAAATTTGATGACACCTGTCCTCTACGCTGCTGCCTAGACCCACACTTCTGGGTAAATCAGGAAATCGCGGTTCGAAAATTCGCGATTCCTGTTGCACAATTTCACAGACCTTTCCAAGTTCTGATCCCTGACCTACAATGACACCTGTCCTCCATTTAACACTATGGCTATGGGACCGTCACATTTCGAGACTTCACGACTTCTTCCGTCTTTTGTTTCTTGTTCCCGAGGATTCCGGAATACTTATTCCCGATGCATGTATGACCTCTCCTTGCCACGTCACCACTTCCTTCTCCGCTTTGTCAGGAATCATGAAATCATGGTTTCTATAGCAGCGATTTCGTTATATTCGAGAAACCCAAAATGTTGAACCTTGACTCTTCGAGATCTTGCACCACGTGTCCCTGTTGTGATCAACGGTTCCGATCCTCTCGGGAAATTGCAGATTGCAATTTCAATATACTCGATCCTCTTGTCCCCGGGAACCCCGATGACCCTGATATCCCGATGACTCCTCTGGTTCTTCCTCTGCTCTGGGGACTTAAACCCTGTGCAACTTTCCAAGATCTGATGGCTGAGGGGATTTCACTTGTTTCCTCTACGAACCCTGACCGTTGATTCCTCCTCCTTGAGGATTTCTTGAGAAGATTGAGTGTTCCCTCTCAGAACTTGTTCTCCAACGTCTTTTATAACAACCCTTGCTCAAAACTCCTTCGACACAGACTCCTGTGTTTTCCTTTAACGATATCTCGAAGTCTACAAACCTCCTGAGTTTTTCCCACTCTGATTCTTTCATAGGGCTTGCACGCACTCCTTGCGGTAATCGTTCAACAACTCCCAAGTGTTGAATCCTTGTGACTCTACGCACTTCCTGCAACAACAGTCTTTGAATAATTTTCTCAGAATTGCAACTCTGAGACTTCTTCTTTTCCAGTCTGTGCACGCCTTGCACAGCTTCAACAACTCAATTCCACTCCTGGGTGAATGAGAACAAGGGTTAAACTACTAATCCTTCATCAATGCACTCCTTGCGGATGGA
Organism: Picea mariana; assembly: GCA_032191745.1. Classification (NCBI taxonomy): domain Eukaryota; kingdom Viridiplantae; phylum Streptophyta; class Pinopsida; order Pinales; family Pinaceae; genus Picea; species Picea mariana. The sequence continues at coordinate 120,053 of JASDQU010105173.1, forward strand.
TTCAACTTCACACTTTGCAGGAATCTCCTGGCTCAGGTAGAGAAACAATTGAAACTTATTCTCTCCCTCTTTCAGACTTCAGTTTCGAAACATGAAATCACATGCACAGCATATACAAAGGAAATGCATAACAAGAAACAAACATTCCTGAGCACAACATCAATACACAAAGAATAGACACATAACCATGGATTTGAATCAGAACTTTCTTCTATTAATTCAATATCTGTACATGGATGTTCTCTACACAGTTCTCTGCTTGCTCTTTTCTTCTTTCTCTCTGAATGAATCATCCTGAATAATACTACAATGCACAACCAGCGGAATGAATCGTACCCTTACCATAGTTGAGGGCGAGCTCCGCAATGCGTACAAACAGGGGATTGATTCCTAATATTTCAAGGAAACTCGACTCCAGGTCCTGGATCTTGTCAGTGGCCACCTCAATATACTCTGTTTTTGCAAAACAAATTGGATCATATACAACATTAACCAGCGCTAGCGAAGTGCTCAGAACGATGGTGAGGATGTGAACCATGGCAAGGGAGATTCTGGAAACCTCTGAGCAGAGCAGAGGCAGAGCTATGATGGACAAAGACTGTTGCGAGGCAAGTCCTAGCAGATGAGAGAGTGGGACAGAGGAAGGACACATAGAGAGTTGAAAGGCTGACAGGTGGAGAATGATGAGGTTAGATATGAGGGAGCTTGAGGAAGCCAGACGAGCATGTGGAACCCATGCGTGCCCGAATTTTGTGTGCACATTTAAACTAATTTTTTTATATATATATTATAAATTATTAAGAATAATATAAAATAAATTAAATAACTTGGTATAAATAATTTTATATATAAATAAGGTTAAGTTAGTATAAATTAATGAAAGGTTAATTGGGTTGAAAATTACTTAAATTAATTAAGTATTTATTTAAGTGTAAGGTTAGCCTACCTCAAAGTTGATGTTGACCAAGCTTAGATGCTTAATCCTAACCCAAAACCTAGCCAATTCCCCTGATGGAGTAATGTTTGTTTACAGACAAGTAAAGAAAACTTATGCCTAACCGCGTTTTTGAGTTTAAGTAGCACCAATTTGAAATGTCCTGGAACTCACCCTGATAGCTTTGGGTGATGAAGGTTAAGTCATACCAAATGGCCAGGACTCGAAGAGGTCAAGGCCGGGGAGCATCGTCACGGGTGCCACCCATGCCACCAATGGCATCACCACCACCAACACCACCAGCACCACCAACACCACCACCACCATCGCCCGAACTAGCCCTTATACTGCGCTCGTTGGAATCCATTAATGAAACTTTAAAGGGGCGCCAACCAGTAGGGAATGAAGTGGAACTCCCACCGTCTGGGACGGGTAATCCAGAAGCATCAAGGAACTCAAGAGGATAATTTCCACCTGAGGACATCACAAGGGAGTTGCAGAAGATCAAACTTCCAGAGTTTGTCGGGGGTCATGCCAGTGAACGTGCGGAAGCATGGTTGGAAGGCATGACAAGGTGTTTTGCCTTAAGGGACTATGCATCCAATTCAAAGGCAAAGATTGCAATTTTCCAGTTAAGAGATAGCGCCTTGAACTGGTGGGGCAACTTAGAAAGACAACTACACCTTACCCCAGACACAGTATCTTGGGAACTTTTCAAGGAGAGGTTCCGAAGGAAATATCTACCAGCATAGTATGAGGAACAACAAGTAGGGGCATTTCATGCCCTAGTCCAAGGGAACAGAATTGTAGAAGAATATGAGATCAGGTTTATGGAACTTGTCAAGTATGTTTCGTATATGGACAATGACCAAGGATAGGCGGAGCACTTCATTTATTGATTGAACCCAAATATTAGAGCTATGGTAAGGATGTGGAAACCGTCTTCAGTAGTGGAGGTAGTAGAAAATGCGCGTTACGTAGAAGAACACATGAACTTAACAGGGGGTACAAGATCAGCATTTCCACATCGCCCTGGATTCGTAGGAAAGGCCCTGAGGACTTTTACTAGGGGAGGGGGCTCAAGAACACCACCTTATGGTAACAGAGTCGTGCCAAAGACAATAGCTGTAGGGATTTCAATGGCAACTAGTGCAGCATCTCGTTCATCACCAATGGTGCAGACGGGCTCACGACCATCTCGAGGAGTAGCTAGTAGGGGCAGGGGTTCCAAGGGAAGGAACTCATTTAGGAATCAGTCACATAACAGTGCACTAGTTCAATCTCGTATTGCCTATTGGAGATGTGAAGGACCCCATTATGAATGGGACTGTCCAGAGTTACAATCAGGGTTTGTGCACAGAGAAGGAAAGACACTAATGGGAAGGTCAGGTAGCAACCACCATATTTATGCAACGGTTAATAGCCTCTAGGCTGAACATCAATCTACCATAGTGGAGTCGACAGGTACGCTAAATCATACTAATGTTAAGATTTTGTTTGATTCTGGTGTGACAGATAGTTTCATTTCACCATCTGCATTAGAAAAGAGTGGGCTGGCAACCTATGAGCATGATGACTTTAAACAAGTC